>PVKE010010343.1:0-42679 GCA_004027555.1 Craseonycteris thonglongyai | reverse complement strand
TGTCCACCAGCCTCCCCAGGGCGCAGAACCTGCCTCGGGAGGTTTATAGCTCAGAGGAGCAATAAATGTCAACTTGCTGTGGGCAGGCAGATCACAGAGAAGAGGCCAAGTGGGGTGCTGAGCTAGGCTTGCTCACTGCGTAGTTCCTGCCATACAGAACACTAAAGTTGGGGTGGAAAGGGCAAATAAAGGAAGGCATGGAGGGCCTGGCGAAGCTGTCTTTCCAATACTGGTCTTCCCGAAGAGTAAAGGTTCCCATCTTAAAGGACAAGGTAGAAATTGATGAGTCTCTGAGAGGGAGAAATGGTTCCTCCTTCTTCCACACAGCTAATAAGAGAGACAAATTGAGTTTGAATTTAAGATCCCAAGTGCAATGACTCACCCTCTCTACAATCAATGACTCATTATTCTAGGACATTGAATCTCCAGCTATGGTCTTCAGACCAGCAGCAGCAGCACCACCAAAGAGTTTGTTAAAAATGCAATTCTCTGACCCTAAATCACACCTACTAAATTTTAACCTCTAGGATAGGGCCAGAGTGTTCTGTGTTTTCGTCACTTCCAGGTGATTCTGATGTGTGCAAAAGTTTGAGAACCAATGTCCTAGAGATCTTAGTAGCTCCTTCAAGTGTTCACATTGATCTTACACTGGCTCTGATAAGGATGTGGTATTTCCACTGTTCTCTACCTTGCAAAAGCCATCACTAGGAGAGAGAAAAGCTGTCCTAGGCCACTGGATAGAAGTCTCTACTCACACTCTGACTAAGTAATAAAGACACTATTGTTCATCTAAATTAGTTTGAAGGATAAGGAAATTGAGTGTCACAGAATGAGGATTGTGGTCTTTGGGGTGGGGTGGGGGACAGAGCACTCCTGTGTTATGGTTTTCCCCCAATAATGGATCTGGCTTCCAGAATCTCCCCACCCCCAGCAAACATACTGAATTTAAAATCACACCAAATGATACAACAAACTCTTTCTTCTTTCTAATGTCTCAGCTTGCAGCCTCTGAAGAATTCCAGCGAAGAAAAATACCCACTGTGAAAAAAATAAAGCAATTCCATTGCTCCTTCTCTGGGCCCCTGAAAAAAACTGCCTCCAGTGCAAGGAAGGGGCCTGGCCCTTTTCCATTCATTCTTGCAGTTTGTTTTCTGCTTTGGATCAGGGCACCAACTGACCTTGGGGAAAGGATCCTGATGGCTCACATCACCCTTTTTTTCTGCCCTCCTCTCTTGTAGAAGCATACATTTGAGTTGCTTGGGTAAATCTTACAAATGGCATCCTTTTTAAATGATAAATAAGTAGGCCTAGAAGTAAATTACTTACCCAAGTCGCAGGATGAACAATACAGCCAGAGCTCCTGACTCAGTTTAGTGCTCCTTCTACTGCATTTGCCTCTTCTGCCTCCATCTCTTCCAAATATTCTCTCCAGCACAGCTCCATACTCCAATCAGGAAACCTCTTGGTCTGGTTGTTATCATTAAAGGGCTTTGGCCTCAAATGGTGACCCAACATCTATAAAAGTAGGGTTTGAACATTCCTATAATTCAAGCTGTCAAGCAGAGCTTCCTGAAAAAGTTAGCTATATTACCTATGTCTATTTGGATTTTTTACATGACAGAAACCTAGAAATAAGTGGGTTTGTTTTTTGCGTTTTTTTTTTTAAGAAAAAATTGAGATTTATTGGCTCAAAAGATCTGAGTGTATATATTGAACAAACCACAAGAAGGATGAAAAGGTAGCTGTGATTCAGAAACAACTCAAACCCAAGCTTTAAACACTATCGAGGTTTTTCTACCGCCTGTCTCTGCTTTGTTTGTTATATTGACTTCACTTCTCTTGTTAAAAAAGCAGTTCCTCCCTCCACATGCTAGAAATATGAACACCCAAATTGTACTTCCTGCACATCCATTATGGAAAAGAGACTGCCATTTATTGTCCATACTCTATGCTCAAAAATCTCAGGGAAGGGTTCTGATTGGTCCAACTTGGGTAAGGTGCCCAGATTACACCAATCAATTGTGGGAGTGGAGTGTCATGGAGAATATGGTTGACATGCCCGAACTACACAATTTGATTGGAGAAAGAACCACTTTCAGGGCAGATGTAATGTCATCCTTCCTTCTTTGCTTCAAAAGCTTAGAATAGATAACAAGTCACCAGGAAAATCTCTGCTGCTTTGGAAGAAGAACTAACTTGCCCTCAAGAACATAGAATAACATAACATCTTTATGGGCTCAGACTTTCCTGGTTGTGTAAACATGTTCACATCTCATTATAATTCACTCATTTATTCATCAAATATTTATTGTCCTCTACTCTATACTGGGCATTGTTCTAAGCAACGAGAATAATCAGAGAACAAAGCCAATAAATTCCTTCTCTCATAGAGCTTACACTATACTGGAGAATAACAGACAATATTGTGAATAAAATAATGCAGGATCGGGGATAGAGTGATGAACTCAAAAGGGTAGAGAGCAGATTTAGGAGTTATGGGAGAATACCTCTCTGAGAATTGGCATTTGAGCAGAGACCAGATTATCTAAAGGCGGAAATATTTTTATTTACCACATACTCTATATGTTTACCAGAATCTCAGCACTTGATTCCATTTTTGTTTTGTTGTTGTTTTTTTATTGGTTTTTGACAGACAGAGAGAAGGGGGAGGGCTCAGAGCAGTCTCCATAGTTGACAGCATTAGTTTTCCATATAGTTTCACTCCACAGGTGGGCGTGGGGCTGCGCAGGGCAGGAACTGGGCCAGGGGCTCCTACATAGACCCCGGCAGGAACTGAACTGGGGGCACACCCCAGTTCAGCATATGGGTCTGCATGGGCCAGAGACAGGATTCGATCCCTGGTCTCCGGGGCTGTAAAGTGAGCACTTAACCCACTGAGCCATCCCAGCTTCCCGATTCCATTATTTATCAGCAATAGAAGTAAACTAGACCTTGGTCTACATAATATATACTTTCCCATTATTTTCTCATTTGTCTCTCAAGTTTCAAAACCTGGGGCATTTATAGCTCCAAGATACAATGAGAGAAAGTGACTCCTTGAAATCCAAACAGCCCTGTGACAGAAATGAAGGCTAACTCTGACCCTCTGGTCCAGATATTTCCTCTTCTGGCTTACTTTGCCTCTTTGTGCATGTTATGTTATATGAATGGATATTCTGATGAGCTGGGGCACTTATGGCCTATGTTAGGCCAATAAACTAAAACATAAGAGCCAAACCAAGGATCTGGGCACAGGATAGTTAACCAGGTGGTGAATTTCCCTTTAAGTCAACAACTTATATTTACACTTCCTTCTATAGCTACATAGGCTATGTCCCATGTGGGCTTCATAAAGACATGTGTGACTCAGTGGGAGAAAATATGAGTATAAGCCCTTGTCCCAGCCAACAGTAATGTTGAATTTGCCACAAATTTCTTGAACATAATAAAGGGAGGAGAAAGGAAAAGGAAAGGAAGGGGAAAGAAAGGGAGGAACTTCTGCCTCTGCATTCATTGACTTGAGCCCATCTTTCTATCAATCACCAAAAAGACCCAGTATAATGCCAAGTCATCTCTGGTCCAATGAGAAGGTAAACATGAAGGGTTGGCATCTGGTTGTATGATGGGATTCAGGGAAGTACAGTCCCCAGACAAAGTAGGCCCAAAGATGCTGTTAAGCTACAAAATCTTATTTCTGGACCAGCAAATTTGGGTTCAAGTTCATGTTATCATTTTACTTGCTCTAGTCACTTCTTTCTCTGACATTCCAGGAGTCTGATTTTTCTTTTGTTTTATTTATTTGAGCTTGTTTTCAACTTTGGTTTCCTGAATAAAGCTTTTGTGTATTATTAAATTAGAAGTGAGTTGTCCACATTAAGACTTGAGGCTCACATAAATGGCTCTTATGTTTGTTTGTTTGTTTGTTTTCCTCCCAGCTCTACTAACACCTCTGGCCAATTTATCAGAGTTGACTGTTTAAAGGCAGGGACCCCTCTGATAATTATTGAGGTACCTCTTTTGTATGCAATTAGCTGGTGAATTAAAAAACAACATGTTCTATATACAGAGACTGAATTTTTATCAGGTCACTTACCAAACAATTGTATTGATTCACATGGCATCTGCTTAATGACACTTGTTTCTTTTCTCTAAATTATTTCCCTAGTAGGATCTAATTTTTAAATTTCATTGCAGCTCTGGACAGGAAGATGATAAAGAAACCATAACCATTTTGCATGTATAAAAACCAGGGCATAAGACATTTGTCCTGGAAAAAGCACCTCCTTAGTTAATGGTAAAACCAGCACAAGGAGGAAGGTTGACCAGATGTCCTGTTTTGATCCTCATCCATGGATAAAAAATTAATGGCTTTTAGACTTACCACTATCCACACACTTATTTTATTTGTGCAGTGCTGGATTTCCAAGTATCTTAAATCTGAATGCTTTAAGGCAGGGCATTTCCAATTTGCTCTAGAGACTAATACTGCATGTCTTTATGTACCTGGTCTAATCTACACATTTTTATTATTTTCCTAGCCCTTGTAGGCATTTGAATTTGTTTCCACTGCCTACCAAAGTCATGGCATTCCTGAGCATTCTGTGAGCTGCCAGAATCAGCTACAACTAGAAGTTTCCTGAGTTATTTTGCCACAATTTTTTCCTACAGATGTCTTCATAAGTTACATCAGTATTTTGATAGACAAGATTGGGCAAATATGCACTAACTAGATTAAGCAAGTTTTAACTTTTAATATAAGTAGAATTAGCTTTTTGTTTTCTCCACTGACAATAGTGGCAGTTTGGTAAAGCTTATGGACCCCTTTGCAGAGTGATATTTTTTAATGTATCAAGTAAAATACATAGTCTTTCATAGGAAACCAAATATACTGAAGTACAGTGATCAAATTTCTTTTAAATTTGCGATATGCTAATATATCATCTTTTTAAATTAATACACTAAATAACAATATTTGGCGATGAGTCTAATAACTACCATAACTTCAAAGTGGTGACGAGAATGAGAATATATAGTATTTTGAGACATCTGAAACAACGGTAAAGTGATATATGCACATCTGAGATTTCTACTGGTGATTTACTGGGGTTTGAGTCCTCCTCCAGCCCTCCTGTGGTGGAAGAGGAAAAAGCCAGTAGGTTGGAAGGAAGAATGCATCTGCATGTCATCCAGGCAGCAGTGATAACTGGGAGACTGATATCATCATTTTGTGTTGTATAACAAATTACCCTAAAACTTAGTGGCTTGAATAGCAACTATTCAATTTCTTATTGCTCTTGGTTTTGTGGGTTAACCATGAGCAATAAGAAACTGAATAATCAGTTGTTAGAGGTGTGAACTTGCACCCAGCCCTGGGGTCTTGTTGGTCCATGAATGGTGGTAGGTGATTGTTCTTGGCTGGGGTAACAGGTCTCTCATCATCCCAAAACAGCAAGCCCCAATGTATAAGCACTTTTCAAGTCTAGTTAGGCTACTTTTGCTATTGTCCTACCTACCAAAGTAGTCACATGGCCAAGATCCTAGTCAGTATGGGAGGGCCCACCCAAGATTATGAATACTGAAAGAGAAAGTATATAACCATTTTTGAAAAAAAAAAAAATGTATACATTTACCATAGCCCCAATCAATCTTGGGAAAATAAGTAAGAGAAATGTGCTGCAGATACTACCGGCTCTGCTTATCCATCCTAGGGCTACATAATTTCCATTAAATTCCACAAACCAGGGAATTTAGGCATGGATTATTATTACCCTGCTGCTATAAGCCTTCCAATTTCTTCCCCAGCCAAACCTGGAGCCGTGGGGTGTAAGTTTAGATATCCTCAGGTCAAGAGGAATATCTTGCATAGACCCAGATATCTGCTCAATTCAGGGGAGAGTAAAAGGGATTTTTTTTTTTTTTTTTTTTTGTCTTTGAACATTGAGGATGACTCATCCTTTCTGGATTCTAACAAAACAAACAAGCAAACAAACAAACAAAAAACATCAGCTTCATATTGTTTTGTGATGATCTTTTTTTATATGTGATTTCACTTGGTCTTGTGTTGGTAAAAGCAACTGTATGGGAAGGTTTTTCTGTGTCCTTCCAGAAGTGGCCCTGTTTAAGCAATCCCTGCTTTCTCCTCTGCTCAAATGAGTGCTTGGGAATGGGAACCCAGGGGAGGCGGCAGTGGAAAATAACCCTGAAGGCGTTTCCGCGGTGCTGCTGCGTCATGCAAAGCAAGCCAGGCCTCTGCATTGGAGCCTTGCAGCAGTCCCCTCCAGAGCCTTCGAATTCGTTATTCTGTAGATTAGCAGCTGAGCGTGACTCAGCCAGCTGTCAGGTCAGGCACTTCCAAAGAGCGTTCAGTCTGGGCTGGACAGTTCCTCAACTCACTTGATCTGGATTACACAAGGCAGACCCCTGAAGTCAGACCCTGTGCAGAACTATCCACTCTTTCAGATCTTGCACCAGCTTCAGATGACTGAGCCTCAAAGGGAAAAAAATGTAAAGGCTTCTAAAATTCTTTAGCTGGAATGAATGCTGTCTTGGTGGATCCTCCGGGTAGCCGACCCTGAGAGAAGGATGTGAGTGCACATGTTTTAGTTGAGAGGTAGTCTTAGCAAGCAGCGGTAGGTGAGCAGGGAAGTTAGGTGGGATTGGAAGGAAGGAAGGAAGTACAGAGGGCATTAGTGAGCAAGTTAGCACCTGCTGGGGCCCAGGTCAGAACTGCCCCACTGCAAGGGCAAGGAATGTGCAGTGTTTATGCACCCAGCCCTGTGGAAGGTCAAGCCTATTGCCAAGACCTGAGAAATCCCTAAGGCAGAAATTGGTACAGGTACTTGCAGTAGAGGCTGTCAGAGTATACAGGAGAGGTGGTGCCAAGGAGGTATAGGCGGAGCTTCAAGAATAGATACAACTGTATAAATTGTCATCCCCAGACACCCCAGACACAGATTCGTCGGGCTCCTCGTGGGTGTCATTTATTCAACACCCATGTGGCAGGAACTAAGCTAAAGTTTGCAGTTATCATCTCAAGGTATTGATACCTGCAAGGTATTATTTCATTTTACAGCTGAGAAAACTAAGATGCATGGAGATTACGTAAACTACCTTGAGTCCCTCAGCTTTACAATGGCAGACCTGAGAGTCTCATCCAGATCTATCATCAACACTAAGTTCCATCCACTGTCATCAGCACCCCAGTTAGGTGGGACATCTATTCTGCTGCTGATTTGAGAGAAAACGCAACCATGCCCAGCACCCACGCCACCATTCCTCCAGAATCCCTTTCCTCTCTTTTCTTCTTCTGTACGGTTCTTCTATCTGTTGTTCTCAAGTTGGCTGCAGGCATGTCCCTCGGGTGTTCCAAACCCTCTTTCAGGGCAGTGGGCTGTCTCTCATCTCCTCCAGGCCCCCTTCCTGTGCACACAGGGACCACTTTCTCCAAGCTCATGATATCTTCACGGCTCTTAAACACACTCCAGCTCACACGCACCCGTGATCTGTGCTCCTTCAGCCGGAATCTGTCCGATGCTTTGGCGGGCCCTGCTGCCTCTAGCATCCTCCTGAAGGAATCAGAGAACCGTCTCTTTGTGGCATTTTGTGACTTTGTGGCATGCATGGGCCCCAAGCAAATGGAACCAAATAATTTGTTTAAAAACATCAGATCAAAATGGAAGTCCCAATTTAGTGTTGTTAATTTTTTAAAAATAAAGTGGCACAGAGTAGGGACCGAGCAAAGGCATCATTAATTCCAGCCTGCCAACAGGAGAGTGGGAGGAGGGCGGCAGATGTCGTAGTCTCAGGGAGGACACTGCAGCAGTAAACACAGAACTCCAGTTTCCAGGTGGCAAAAAAAGTATATATAAAAGCGAGCAGGCGGGGCGCAAGACAATGCTGCACCGCTGTGGTTTAGAGATAATGTATCAGGCTCCGTGAGGATCACACCGTCATTTTGAAAAACAGTCTCGATACCGCATCAATGCCCATACCCCCTCTGGTGCTCTGAGGTCGGTATCGGTGAGCAGCTGGTCCTCTCCACTCCCCCCAGGAAATAAAGTGGGAACTGGAAAAACTATCATAAAAGAATGGGACTGAGCTCTGATTGAAATGCCCAGGTGCAGATCAGTGAGCATATGTTTTATATTATACCAGGGGCGGGGGGATCCAAACAGACCCTGGAATGATCAAATCCAAAGTGCTTTCATGGAGAAGGAAGAGTAAGGGGCCCACTTCGGTCATTCAGACCTGGTTGTAAAACCTATCTCACATCCCAATTCTGGGTGCTTGGATCCACGCAGCATGCTGTGCCTGCACCCCCTGTACCTCCATGTGTGAGGTTACATCCTGGCATCATGGAATGCCAAGCTGAAAGGAATGTTGGGAAGCCCCTCCCTCACACAGAAGGACGCTGCTGTGACTGTCACATTAGTGCTTGTTAGGGAGAGCCCCCACGTTACCCCACAACACCCAGGAGCTTTCCCCATGTGGAGGAGCAGAGGCGGACAAGGAGGGCCGAAGCCCTCAGATGTCTGCGAGGAGGCACGGGAAAGCCACAGGGGCCTTTCCGGAGCTTGGGTGTTACGCTATTATGATGTACCTCGTGGCCTACAGCAGCACACATTTGCTGTGGCTCCATTTCCAGGGTCGTGAGTCTGGGCAGACCATGGCAGGGCCTCACGGGCTGCCCTCCCGGAGTCAGCTGGGGCTGCTCTCTTATCTGGAGCTCTTTGATGTTGGCAGGGCTCAGTTCCTGGCATGGAAGGACTGAGGGCTGTTTCCTGGCTGGCTGTATGTCAGCTCCTAGTCACATGACCCCTTATTTTTGCAGGAAGGGCCAGGTCCCTCTTTTGAAGAGCTTTCGCCTGATTAGATCAGGCCCACCCCAGGTAAACACCCTTTTGATTATCGCAAAATCAGCTGATTTGGGGCCTTAATTACACATGCAGAAGTCCTTCCCCTTTTCCACAGAACATAAGCTAATCACAGAGTGACACCCTGTCACGTGCATAGGTGCCACCCACGCTCCAGGGGAGATTATACACAGAGCGTGGGTCCCACGGGTGGGTGCCTGTAATCCTGCCTCCCACCAGGGAAAGCCCGCTTCTGCTCCTGGAGGCCGTCCACTTGCCACAGCCCTAGAGGCGCCTGGATCTCACAGCCAGATGCCTCCCCATGACCGCTTCTCAGAGGCCGGGCCTCTGAACTGGGTCAGGCTGCTGCTGGCAGACCCGCCTGCCAGCCTGAGTTGGAGCCCACATGCATCCTTCTGGTCTGATTGCCTCAAGCTACAATCATCGTTCCCCAAGGACCAAGGCCCACGGAGCCCTGCGAGAGCTGGCAGGGGGCTGCAGGGCACTGAACTGGCAGTGTTTGCCTGCCGCGAGGTTCCTGGGGAGGGAGGCAAATGGCTTCCATCGCTCTGTGGAGCCAGCAATCACTGCGGGCGCTGGGGTCCCCGCCATGAGCTACCGACCCGTGCTGGGAAGCTGCTGCTGGGGGTAATAGGGCTGCCCTGTGGCCTCGCTGAGCTTCCACAGAGCTGAGCTAGAGGGCTGGTGTTGCTCACCCTCTCAAGGGAGGCCAGTGTGGGCTGTGGGGTCCTTGGCATACTGAGCCCTGCCAATGCTGGGCTGCCCCGAGCCAAAAAGAGCAACAGAGGCCTTGGCCAGATGCGGACAGACCTTGGGGGCAGGCTGGCAGGGACAGGGCAAGGGTGGCCGCTTTGTCCTGTGTGTTATAGGCAGCCTGGCGATGCCTCCTGGGCCTCAGAGGGCATGGGGTGCATTGAGCACTGCGATCCTCATGCGGCGTTGGAGCCCGTTCTCCCTCCCGACTCCTGTCCTTCACCACGTGTTTATCCCCCATCTGTTACGTACTTGGCCCTGCTCTAGGCACCTGGGAAAACACGTTAGGCAAGATCTCCTCTTGGGGCGATAACGCTTTAGTAGGAAGTGGCAGACATGCAGCCATCTAACAGATAAGAACAAATTCAGATGGGAATGGAGCTCAGCACATTAAAATGACGAGAGACGGGCGTCAAGGAGGCCTCTCAGGAGATGACAGGTGAGCTGATGAGTAGACGGGACCCGTCACGAGGTGACGGGGACGCATTTCAGACAGTTGGGTACCGAGCCCTGAGGCAGGAGCAAGGCTGGCGTGTCTGCGGAACCACAGTGGGTCGGTGCTGCTGAAGGGCAGTGGGCAAGGAGGCCAGAGGGTTAGGAAGGCCAAGCTCGGTCATGGCCTGGAGAGGTTGGTGTTTGTTTGAAGAGCAGTGGGAGGTGTGTTTCAAGAAGGGAATTGCAGGATCTACTTAATCTCTTTGCAAGATCACTCTGGATGGTAGTGGAGCAAGAAAGGAAGCAGGGAGCCCGGGAGGAAACAATCACAGTTCCTGAGTGTGACTACAGATGAAGAAATGGAGAGCATGAGGTGACGTGACTTCCTAGGGACTCCCAGTGAGACAGGGATAGCCAGTGGGTGAACAGCATCAGGTGGGGCCCCTGGAGAGCCCTGACTGCTGCCCCCTCAGTCTCCACCCAGAGCAGGATGCCACCTGATTAAAGTCAAGTCCCCAGGGGGCAGTGGAATCCATACGCAAGTGATTCAATGAGAGAGGGTGCTCAGTCAGCCCATGAGGACGCAAGGCAAGCGGGATGGCACAGAGGACAGAGCCCAGCATGTGTGTGGTCTCAGAAAGGGACCGGCCTCAGCCTGATTCCATGAGGAGCTCTAGACTGCTAACTGCATCACAGTGCATCCTGCACTGAGGCAAGGAGGTAGCGCTGTCTGGTTCAGTCACTAGCCAACCCGCAGTGCAGGGTCATACAAACTGCCCAGCATCTCAGAGGCAGTGGCCCCTGTCAACCAAGGGCAGGGCTCAGGAGACGTCACAGGTGTAAACTGAGCCAGAGCAAGCTCAGCATCTGAGACTGGTGCACCTGCCAGTCTAGAGTAACGGGGATCTGGACTGGGCACCTCCAGCATCCGTTCTAGCAGCCCTCCTGAGGGAGGGGTGAGGGAAGAGGGGTGCCTAGACTATGACGTGCCCTGCTGCAAGGAAACACTCAGGCCAGATTTTAAAAATAAACCAGTGAGCTAGCCTAGGAGGTCTACTACATGAAGAACCCCTCGCTGCCCACAGGTTCTCCTCAAAAAACCTTTCAATGGGCAGTCCCCACTATGCACTGAAAAGAAGAATTGATGTATGTATATTCCATTCACCTTGCTTCTCATTGTACACTGGAAGGTGACCCAACCCAAGCTCTGCATACCAAAGAAAATAAAGCAGAAACATGAGGGGAGGCATTTGACCTATAAGCCAGGGAACTCAGAGTTCAGAGTTGTTCACAGACTAAAGGATATTTTTATGGGATAAATACAGAAGTTCTTTGGCTTTTAGTTTGTTGGTTGCCTAGTGGTCTTCTACTCTACTTGGATCAGGGCAGCTGCGTCATAGGAACAAGGAAGTCCAGAGAGGACATGAACAGACTTAGAATTTGGAGATTGATCAATATCCTCTACTGATTTCTGAAAAGAACTATAAATTCCTGTGAGGTTAGGTTAAGTTTCCTTTATGCACCTATTATTGATCATTTATTTCCATTTTGTTCCTGACATATGTGACTCCATTTTAGTTTGGTTCTCCAAAGGTAATATCTGCATATCCATTTAGCTAATATAAAAAGAGATTAAGATTTGGTTCACCTACCCAGTACGTTAATCTCCCACCAAAAAGGTATGTTCTGTTTCTGAGATTAAATATGGGAGTAAATGTGGCCCATTTGCAAGGAGAGCTTTTTCAGAAAGAACCACTGTACTACGATAACAGAGAAGGTTCTAGTACCTTAGAAGTATGAGCATAACACCTTAACATAACTGCACCTGGTGACTTTCTCAACTGTGTTCCTAAGAATGTAGATCAATATTTCCAAAATGTCAGCACATCAGAATGCCCTAGGACCTTCCAAATTTCCAAAGCACAGACCATATTCTATACCAATCAAATCACTATTTCTGGGGGCATTTTTCTACTAAATGTTTTTATTTTTTAATAATTTTAAATTTGCATCAGAGTTACAAAAATATGCTATCTCTCTCACCCAGAGACAGTATACCTTTCAGCCAATTCCCCCATTGTTAACACCTCACGTTATCACAGTGCCTTTGTCACACCTATGAAATCGACATTAATCCATTACTCTTATTCAAACTATAGATTTTACTTGGATTCCCCCAGCTTTTCCATTAGTGTTCCCTTCCTCTTCCAGGATCTAATCCATTACCACATTGCATTTAGTTATGTCTCCCGTCTCCCTTGGTCTGTGACAGTCTCATCATCGTTTTTGTTTTTCATGACCTTGACAGTCTTGAGAAGCTTTTGCCAGGTACCGTGTAACCTGCCCTTCAAACTGAGTTTGTCTGCTGTTATTTTTATCATTGGAGAGAATGTGGCAGAAGTGAAGTGCCTACGCATCACAGCATGTCAGGGGGTACAGCAAATTCACGTGACGTCACTGCTGGTGTTAGGCTTCACTACTTGCCCAAGGGAGTGTTTGCTAGGTCTCTCTAGTGTCAAGTTGCTATCTTTCCCATTCTACATGCTAATACTTGGAAACGTGTCACTGAATTTAGCCCACCCTCAAGGTGTGTGTGTGTGTGTGTGTGTGTGTGTGTGAGGTAATCAAGCCCCACCTACCGGCAAAAATATGAAGGACACATTTTCATGGCCACCATACTGTCCCAATCTTTTTGCCTTAGTTCCCAGTCATTATTGTGTAAACCTTCCCAAATGATCCAGGACTTCCCATACTCCTCGGATCCCCTAAGACTGAACCAGCACATCCTGGCTCTGTCACATTGGGCAGGTTGTTTAATCTCTTCTGAGCCTCAGTTTCCTCATCTGAGAAATGGGTATCAATAGAACATCTATTTCAAAGGGTTACCGAAATGATTAGATTAGCTAATACCTGCAAAGTTTTGACTACAGTGCCAAAGAGCAAACAGTCCATAAATACTAACTACTAATAGTAATAATAATTGTAGTTGTAATAATGCCTTTCTTACCCCACCTTGTGTATCAGGTATCTGGTACCACAATAATGTGTCTTAAGGACATAAAATAATAAGTGGGAATTTACATTTGAGAGTGACATATTAAACTCATTTTTAAGGGTTTGCTTATTAAATGAACACTTATTTAGCACTTATTATAGGAAACACACTGTTCTAATCATTTTCATAAATATTAACCCACTTACTCTTTATAAGGCCTATGAAGTACGACCATTATTATCCCCATTTTACTAATAAGGAAACTGAGGCATAGTGAGGTAAACACTTGCCAGAACTCATACCACCATTGAATTGTCAGAGCCAGGATTTGAACTGAGGCAGTCTGACTTTAGAATCCATGCTTATAACCACTCCCCTACACCAAGTGGTACAAATAAGAAGTGTGCAGTGTTATGAGACTGTTTAAAATGAGGCTTGACCTGGGCAGGAAAGCCCAGTAGAAAAACATCTGAAATCTTGGGTAAGCTTATACCAGGCAAAGGGGGTTGGGGAGGGACAGGGGACAGAGAAATGAGAACAAGGGTGTTTGGAAAAATTAAGGAACCTCCTGGTTCTTCCAAGAGCCAGCTGACATTAGGTAACCTTCCCATGGGGAAATCTCTCTCTCTCATTTTCTCTCTTGTCTTCTCAATTTCTGAATGTGCCCTTGGGAAAACTCAGCAGGTCTTTGATTTTAGAGAGGTTGGAGGGAGTAGGACACCTGTTTCAATAACTGAAACTTATGATCAGCATAAAAGAATCTGGACCATTCAAAATACATCCTCTCGCTTTGTCTTCCACACTTAAGGAAACCAATTCTCCCTCCTCCATTTATAAATTGTAAGTCACATCCTTTCCTTTGTTCCACTTTGTCCCCATATAAAATCATCGTTCTGCTTCCAAACTTGGCAAGGAATAAAAGTATGTTAATTCACGTCATGACTGAAATTTTAAATAGACCTTTACAGACCTCTGAGACTTCAAAGCTGCATGCCCTTCAGCCCAGGTAACGCGTGTCCTCGAGCGCTGGCATGTTCACTGGAGCTCATTGGAATTTAGCTGGTGCTTGAATATGTTGACTCCACTTCTGTCTGGTGCCTGCTGGGAAACCCAGAATTTCAGATGTTTCACTGGGGACATATTGTTCTGAGTGGCTACTGAACCATTATATTTTAGAGTCACACATTGACTTCTCCTGGTTTAGAGCAAAAGTAAGGGTGGTGGGCATATGTGTTCTGTGCTCAAGTATACATGTATGTGGGGTGAGGGTAGGAGATGGAAGGAAAGAGGTAAAAGGGGCTGACCTATTTATTGAGAGGGTGAGCCAAGGGCACTTGCAAGATTCTCTTTATCAGTAAACACTGAATGATCAGTTGAGCCCAGAAAATTTTGATGTTTGGCTAAAACATCTTATAGAGAAGAAAGGAAAGAGACAAGCCACCTTGACAACGGCAGGTGCGGGGAGGGTGTGATTTTACTACCGATCATGACCAGAATCTCCATCAATAACCCACCCTCAGAACTTGCCCTCCCCTCACAGAGCCTGAGTTGCAAACAGCATGATTTGGGGGAAAACTCACTTTCCAGACAAGTCCCCTAAACTTCCTACCACATTGCAACTTTTAAGCAATAAGAAATTTCATGGTCTCCTTGAAATCCAGAAAGAATAGATGTGCTTTTAAGAGTGGCCCTTTAAGTGGAATGATTGGGACAGAAGAGGAGAATAAACACCCATAACTAATATTCACTCTCTAGGAGTATTCACCAGCCCCCAGGGGCCATACCCCTATTGGGGCTCATGTGGTCAGTCAGACACCATATTTATTGACCATCCACCATGTCCCATGTACTGTGGTGGCATCTGATTGAGTTCTAACATGAGGATTAATTGATGCCATTAGCAGAGCAGTAAAGAGGTTCCATCAATAATCACTTGGACATATCAGTGGTGATATCTGGGTCCAGCCCTACATCTATTTTTTTTTGGTCTCCTTTAATGAAATGGCATGACAACACTTTCTTTTCCCCACTTCATTCTTCCTGTCCTGGCCCACAACTTCAGTATTCCCTTTCAGACCAAGATAGACATTAAACTGGAAATAAATTTCAGTTTCGATAGAGGAACAGACTAAGAATAGAACTGCTGGTTGTTCCTGAGATGCCTGCCATATGAAAAATGTATGGTAAGTCAGGTTTTTATTTTTTTAATTTCCTCTTGGCCTATTTTATTAAGAAATGTGAAGATAGCACCTTCCATTACTGATGTGCCCCTTCCAAGTATGCTTTGTTTCTGCTCTACTTGCTGCCTGCTGCTTAGTCATACTGATAGTCCAACTGTCTAATTCTTAATGTAAAAGAGTCAAAACAAATTTGACTGCTGGCTATGAAGAAAAGAACAGGAAGATGGCACCATAGCACATTCTAGAGGTATATATACTCAGTATATCAATTAGCTTTTGCTGAGTAACAAATAACCCTCCTCCAATAACATTCATTTATTTACCTCATGACCTTACAGGTCAGCAACTTGGGCTGAGCTCAGCTGGGCAGTTTTTCCAGTCTTGGTTGGGTTTACTCTGTGGTCAGGTGGTAGGTCAGCTGGGAGCTAGCTGGTCTATAATGGCCTTACGTAAGATGACCTTCTGTGCCACGTGGTCTATCTCATGATCAACTAGGCTAGCCTGAGATTGTTCACCTAGTGGTTGCGTGGATACAAGAAGGGATGGAGAACACCTCAATTCAATAAACATGAGCCCAACCCATGGGTAATGAGGCCCAAGAAGTTGTTCTTAAATGATTGATTGCATGGGAAGGATCAAACTCACACATGTACGTACAGAAATCAATAAAAGGTATGTCTGGTCCTGAGGATAAAGGTGTGGGTATAGGGAGATCCCTGAAATATTCAATAGAGAACCCTAACACCTCAGCTAACTGATTAATATTTTCCTTCCTTCAACACATCTCATTTTTGTAGTGTTTCTTCTGGTTATTAAAGCAATTCATGGTAATTTTTTAAGTGTGTAAAGAAAAGTATTAAAAAAAATCAACCATGATCTTATGATCCAGAGGCAATAATTATAATTATTATTTGTATGGCATAACATTGGCCTTGTTTCTATTTATATTTAAATATCTAATAATGCCATTTGTTGAGCCCTATTTGTCAGGCCTCTGCTAACTGCTTTACATGTATTAACTCATTTGATCCATACAAAACGATGAGGAAAATGAGGCCCAGAGAGGCTAAGTATCATATCTCAGGTCACATAGCAGGTAAGCAATGGATCCAGCATTTGAAACAGTACAGCCTCATTCCTTAAATCATTGTTGACCATGAGAATCTACTGTCAGTCCACATATCTAGTGTTACTCAAATTTTAGGGAGGGTCAGAATCCTCTGGATGACTTATTAAAACACAGATTGCCTCCTCTAGATATTGTGATTTAGTTAGCTTGGGGTGGGGCCTAAGAATTTTATTTCTAACAGACTCCCAGGTGATGCTGACTCTGCCGGTCCATGAACCACACTGAGTAGTTTTGTTCACAGTGGCATTTAGCTACTGTTAATTCTGTTCCGCAAATGAAAGGAGAGAAGTTCAGAGAGGTTTAGTAAGTAGGCTTTGGACACATAGCTGGCCAATTCTGTTATATCCCTTTTCCAATTTACTTTCATGGAAAACAATGAACATGGGCGATTTTCACCTCATTTTATAGCCTGTGCTTTTCTTCTGGTGAGGCTATAGTGCTCAAGGAAATAGTTCTGAATTTAGGTGCAGCCTCTCTGAGAGCAAGGCATTAATTACTGTGAGATGTGGCGACTGTAGTCACGCTTTCCTCTCATTCATTCATTCATTCATTTATTTCCTTGGTGAGGGGCTCTCCCTGGAAAGCCCTTGAATGGACAGTGTTATAAGCCAGGCTCCCAGCAACCTCTCTATATAAGTGACTGTCCACATTCAAAAAAAAAAAAAAAAAAGAAGAAGAGGAAGAAGAAGAAGAGGAAAGAAAAAAAATGCACAAAGATTTTGCCTTTTAAAGCTATAGAAAGAAACCTACTCCAAATGCCCCTTTTTTCTATTTTTAAGCAGCAAAGAGTGTGGTAATATTTTGCTGGGTTTCTTAAAAGGAAAAATTAAACCTCCCTGTGGTCCCCGAGCCTTCATGATGTTCTGACTAGATGGAGTGTATTCTTTTGTAGCTATGTAGGATTAGCTCATATCTTTCTGGGTGTATGTCCTCATTACTCAAAGTGCGGACGGCGACCAGCAGAATCACTATGCAACTTGATAAAAAAAAAAAAAAGCAGTTTCACAAGCCCTATGCCAAACCTGCTAGATAAGAATCTTTAAGGTTGGAACCCAAGCCTCTGTGTTCTAACAAGCTCTCCTGGTGATTTTCATGAAGCTAAATTTTTAAAAGCCCTGGTCTACTGAGAACCCTGCAGAAGTAATTATTTTGCTTCCCAAGGAGGACAATTTTAAGCGTTGGTCTCAAACTAGTGACCATCAGGATCACGTAGAGAGCTTAATTATGTAGAGAGCTTAATTGCTTAGAGGGTGGGGTTCATGAAATTGTGTTTCTAACATGTTTCCTGGGGATGCCAGAGTTCTGGACCACATTTCAATTAGCATTCCTTTAGCCAACATTCTTTAAAAAGAACAAAATACTGACCTCAACTTACAAGACCTTCTCAAGATCTCTGGTGTTATAGTTACATTTTAAAATGCTGTTTTCTTAATCTGGCAACTCGTTTTCTTCATACAACCGTTGAATTTTAAAACTCATTTTTCAACCAGAGTCCATAAACTGTTTTGACATAGAGCTAGTTCTGGTGGCCAGAGCAGGAAAGAGCTAGTTGAGACTAAATAAGTGGGAAGGTGTACAGTGTAGCCGCCTGATCTCATGCTTGGAAGAATGATCACCTTCCCTCTGCTTAGAACCAGAGCTCCCTGAAAAACGTTTCCTGGGGCTCCATTGCCTGCGTACATGAATCAGGCCCCACAAAAGTGACCTCCAAACGGCTAGGAGTAGTCTCCAAATTCTCTGAAAAAGAAATGTTAACGTTTTCCTCCAACATTTGCTTCCATTCTTATGCCTTCATATTTTACTTTCTATGACCCTGAGGCCAGTGATTAAGTGTGAGTGTGTTTTCTTAAATTGCTTATTGGACTCTCCAATGTATATTAATATGTTCAAATTAATTTAGCCTTGGATAGTCAAAGGAATTTTGGTGCCAAAAAGCCACAGAAAACAAATTATATATATATATATATATATATATATATATATATATATATACACACACCAGGTTCACTCCTGAAGGAGCAAATATTAATAAATATGAGATCTGATTTCTTGGAAAATGTTAAACAAGTTTGCTGCTACCTCCTGAAAAGAACATAAATCTATTTGAAAGGAGCCATATTTACATTTGTGATTAAAGCAGGTTAACCTTTCCTGGGTGTCTTTTGTCCTTCCACTTTGCTATTCATGAAATCTTTCATTTTCATTACCTCCCCTGGAGGTTCTAGCTGAAGGGAACTGCAGGCTCAGAAAAGCCTATTTGCCTATAATACCTGGCCCCCTAGAAAGTGGATATATGGAAATTTTAGATATTTGTGCAGCTAAGAAAAAAGAAATTTCAAATCTGGGGGGATGGAAAGAACAGGAAACTGGAGAGACTCAACGTGCAAATTCTCTGTACACTCATGTTTGCCAGGGTACTCCCCCAGTGCATGCCAAATAAGAAAGAGTAAGAATCATAAACTTGATTTATAACATGGCTGCTGTGACCTTGTAGAACCATCTAGAGTGCTACCATCCTTGGATGGATACGACAATATGTGTCCTGATTTGCCCTCTGGGAGAGTTTGGGGACACAGAGACACATCAACACATTCTGAAAGACACACACAACTTAGTAGTGACAAAGTGTAATTTCCAAAGAGTTAAAACATGACTCTCCTATCAACATATAGAGCATATATGTGTAGAGATTCTTTTACGTCATGCATGAGAAAGCCAATGAGCTGGTAAAGGTCATTCATGAAGCATGTGAAGAACAGAAATAGACAGTCAGAAAAGGAATGTTAAAATAAATTTGTTCAGTTAAAATATGAACCTGATTAATGTTCTGTAAGGCAATAAAACTATAATCATCTTTTCTACCAAAGAGAAATCATTTACATTTCTACTGAATAAAAGTCATTTGCTCAATCTTCTATAATGTAGCATCTAACTTGACAACTGGTCTCTAATGAAGAGGAAATAGTAATAATTTTTTGTGGTGATATATATATTTATTACCTTGATTATGGTGATGGTTTCAGGATGATGTACATATGACAAAATGTATCTAATTGTACATTTTAAATATGTGTGTTCATTATGTATCAATTATGCCTCAATAAAGCTGATAAAAGGGGAAGAGAAGAAGCAGTAAGCCAAACAAAGCCGCATTTGCATAGAAAACTAGATAATCATTGGGTGAGCCAATTAGACAACGCTCCAGTGTAGGATAAAAGGATGCTCTCACCCTTTTGCTTTATTTCTAGGTTTTAGGTAATTTTCCTTGGCACTAACTAAAGCAACTGATTCTAGAATCAAAGAAACTTAATTTATGGCCACTTGCTAATTGTGTGACCTTGGGCAAAATATTTAAACGTCCCTAAGGCTCAGATTCTCCATCTGAAAAAAAATAAAGATAATAATAGACTGCTATGTCATATGCATATAACTAGGATTAAATTTCCAAAACACATACGGAGTGCTTAGCAAAGCACCTGGTGCATACTATATTAAGGGCCTAGTAAATGTTAACTGTTTTTTTAACTATTGTTTCTAAGGAAGAAGATAGTTAAGGAGCGTGAATGAGACAATAAGGTAGATGGAAAAACCATAGACCAATAATGAGGTGCTAAGGATACTAAGAACTTGATCAACTCACTTTCTTTTTTTACCTTATCTCTCATTCCTCACCTACAAACTTTGATAAGAATAAGTGAAGGTCAAAGTGGGATCTAACTTTTAAAGTAGAATTCACTCACCAGGCCTGAACCAACTCCTGATGGAATTTTGGCTACTTCATATCTGGAAGCTAGTCATAAACTCTTAAGGCTATATGTCCACAATACTATAATTTAGTAGTCAATGACAGAGACCCTGGATTTGGGTTCTCTGGATTCAAATCCCAGCTCAGCCATTTATCAGCTATGGAACACTGGGCCATTCACTTAACCCTCTGTGCTCTGGTTTCCTATCTGGAAATGGACCCAGTAGTCACAGAGTTGCTGGGACAACGGCAATGAGTTTCACATACAAGAATCCAAACAGAGCTTAATCGACACTAAATGCTTAGTAATCATTCCATTATCATCAGAGCCTTTGAATGAATGACTAAGCTGCCCACGATCCTAGACACTTAGCAGGACTGAGAAGTGTTGCTGAACTTCTCAGAATAACGAGGGTTGAAAACGTGATTTGTGTATGCAGGACAATTCCCTTTTGGGTTGTCATTCAGCAGTAACATGCATTGTCTGACAGCTGCATCTACAGTTTATGACAACAACCTTCTGTGATCTACATGCCACACACACACACACACACACACACACACGTTGGGACTGGAGGAAAGGTCTTGACACCCACAAGGGCAGGGCAGGCAGGCTTCAGGGTAAGCTGGCCAGGCCTCCCATCCTGCTGACTGGCAGGGTTCCCTGAAAAGGATGTGCCCTCATGTTCCCACAGAGGCCACAGATGGCTTACCACCTGCTTTTGGCAAGATGGCTCGTCTTTAGTTCTGGGGTATGCTCAGCTCAGAGATGTAAAGAATCTATCCCCAGAGAGTTCCTCTAGCAGGCATGATGGGTCCCCCATGAGGTCTCCTCGGGTTCCTCCTACCAGCCCATTGCACAGCTTCTGCAGGTTTTACTGCTAGAGGCCGCCTATGACTCTGTGCATACAGGTGCCTGTGTGTAACCCCATAGAGGACTGCCTTACCCACACAGAGAGCCAGAAATGCCTGGGAATTTGTGTGCCCCTGACCCTGTCAGTGGCTCTCACCCATAACTGACTAGTGTGGGAGGGAGTCCAAACTCCCACCTCCCTGGCCTTGAGGTAAAACACACTCTTCAGGTGCGTTTTACACTCCAGAGCTCTCTGCAGGGTGAACTTGGCTCACTTGGCATCTGCCCCTTTCTTGAGCTTCTTCCTCCACTCCCCCTCCTCACCCCCCCCACCCCCGTTTGCCCCTGGGAGCATTCCCCCAATAAACCCCTTGCACACGACGTCTTGGCTCAGGGTTGGCTCCTGGGAGAGGTTAGTACAAGAGCACCACTTCCACCATCACTGCCACTGCCAGGAGAGAGGTGTCTGCAGAGAACTTGTGGATCCCAAAAGCAGGAGGGTCCGGCTTTGCAGTTCTTACAAAGACAGGCACACTTTGGGCAGTTGGCCCCATCTTGACCTACTTGCTTTGTAAACACTTGGGTGGCAAGTGTATAGGAAGCCTGGGGACTGGCAGTGGGAAGAGAAAGAAGCGTTCAGCATCCTCCAAGGGAAAACTCAGGTCCCCAAGGCAAGGTGCCATCTAGTCAGGCAGGAATCTTTTTTTCAAGCGCTGGGCAGTCCCAGAGCCTCAGGAACTTCTCCCAAAATGGAGACTGCCTGCTCTGTGCCTCACTGACCTCAGAAACGTCCCTTCTGCTTCTTTCTCCAGCTTAGCCATAGCAAGGGGTCTGAGGCTTCTGCAGTTCCTTCATTGAAAGCAGAAAAGGTGCTGAGACACAGTGGGACGGCTCCGCACAGCCATTCACTAGCGAAGGGTAGTGAAATGCACCGAGGCATCGCTTCCCTACAAAGGCTCAGGACAGCCCGCAGCCTTGACTTCAGTGAGAGAAAGACCTGAAAGTTTGCCCATTCAAGTTGCCAGATTACAAAGTTCAAGTGGGCTTTGGGTGAGCGCAACGACCATGACAGCCAATCTGCCTGATTTCCCGAAGTAGGGATGGTCTGTCTCACATGGTCTCTTTGGTGCTAGAAAGCACTTCAAAATTTGATCACTTAAAGGGCCATCAGATGATGCCTTCTACCCTGTACACAGCACCCTTAATTCTTGTCTACCATCTTGCAAGTCTTTCAAATGAGCCTCTTAACTTTTTAAAGAAGACAGAGGTTGGGTGGGAGATGGTGAATGGGTCAAGGTAAGCTCCTCCCAGTTTTTGAAACAGTAGCACACACACCTACTTTCCTCTGCCCTCTCAGGTAATGGGGTAACATTTACTGAAGTCAGCTGTTTCTCTTTGTAACACAAAATCACCAGTGGTTTGTATAATGCCTGACAATAGGAAATACACAATAAAGGTTTCTCAGACTCAACTCTAACAAAGAGTAATAGTGCTAATGAAGTACAGCTCATTAAAAAAACTTAGTAAATCTACCTTTCCTGTGATTTAACAGAGAAATTTTATGGGATGGAGGGAGAATTGTACCCTGTATTCATTGCAAATATTTCTGTGTCCTTGATCATAATTAAGACAGGCCACAAATATAAACAAAAAATATAAAAATGGATCCTACTAAATTCAGAATTGGTAATAAGTCAGTCTGGGACATTAAGTAGAAAAGCCTTTCTTCATATATAATGCAAGGGTATACCCAATATTACAGAGGGAAAATAAAGTAGAATAGATGGATTTAGGCAGGCCTGTTATTGGCAAAGCTACAAGCTGCTTGCAGATTAATGCCATCTTAGAGAGGATGAGCTCTGAGTTGTTTTTCAACACTGAAGAGTTCTTTAAGTGAGTGAGAGTTAAAACCAGAACTAGATATCTCTAAGTAATAGTAATGGTTACAACTAAGACAAGAATACATACAAAATAGTTTGTTCAGAGTTTCAATCTTTTTCATGTGCTTCTATGAGTCTCTCAACTATTACAAAGTACACCTAAGTAACCTACATATTTATTTGTGAACTTCTTTGAATCATGAACAGAGGTAATATGAACACATGATGTTGAGAAAAGGGGCCGTTTGGGAAAATATCAAATTAGAGCTTTAACTCTTTCCACATACATACTAAATTAAATTTTAGCTGGATTAAAAAGTTAAATTAAAAATTACCATTGTGAAAGACTAAAAAATGAATTTTTAACTATCCTTAGAATTTGCAAATATTTTTTTTCAAAGATTTATTGTTTTGACAGAGACAGAGAGAGATACAGAGTCAGAGACAGAGAGAAGGGGGAGCGCCCAGAACAGTCTCCATAGCTGCACATCATTGGTTTTTCCACATAGTTTCATTCCACAGGTGGGTACGGGGCTGCACAGGGCAGAAACTGGGCCGGGGTCTCGCCCCGGTGAGAACTGAACTGGGGGCACTCCCCAGTTCAGCGTATGGGTCCACACGGGCCGGGGCCGAGACTCGATCCTCGGTCCCCGGGGCTGCAAAGTGAGCGCCTAACCCACTGAGCCATCCCGGCTTCCCCTGCAAATATTTTAGAAATAAAAAGTCAGAAAATCATCAGTTAAAAAATGTGTATTGGGAAGCTGGGATGGCTCATCGGGTTAAGCGCTCGCTTTGAAGCCCTGGGGACTAAGGATCGAATCCTGGCCCCGGCCCATGTGGACCCACATGCTGAGCTGGGGAGTGCCCCCAGTTCAGTTCTTGCCGGGGCCTATGTGGGAGGCTCCCAGCCCCGTTCCTGCCCTGCACAGCCCCGCGCCCACCTGTGGAGTAAAATTATATGGAAAACTAATGTCAACTATGGAGACTGCTCTGGGCCCTCCCCACTCTCTCTGTCTCTCTCTGTCTCTGTTTCTCTCTGTCAAAAATCAATAAAAATCTTTTTTAAAAAATGTGTACTGATCAGCCTTTTTAGAGAGCATGTGATAATATGTCTCAGATATCTTTAAAACCTTTATTTTCTTTGATCTATAAATCCACTCCTGGAAATCTATGGTAAGAAATAATCTAAGATGTAGATAAAGTTTATGTATAAATATGTTTATGCAGCCTAAT
Organism: Craseonycteris thonglongyai; assembly: GCA_004027555.1. NCBI lineage: Eukaryota > Metazoa > Chordata > Mammalia > Chiroptera > Craseonycteridae > Craseonycteris > Craseonycteris thonglongyai. The sequence goes on along the minus strand of PVKE010010343.1, from coordinate 18,603 downwards.
TTATAATGTCAAAAAGGAAAGAAGAGAGAAAAAAGAAAACAAACATCCTTAAGCATCCAGGAATAGATTAGTCAAATAATCATAATACATTTGCATGATGAAACAAAATAGTCTTTTAAAATGGCTTTTGGGAAATTAAATTTTTTAAAATATAATTAATAATAAAAGAAAAAACAATATAAATATGTATCAGTGTGATCCTAATTTAAAAAAAACATTACATACATACGCATATATTGATTGTAAGTAGTACAGTCATTCTTGTTCTTAATGCATGTTAGAATCTCCTGAAGAACTTTAAAATATTCTGCTACTTGGGTCCCACTGTCAAGAGATTCTCATTGATTTGGTCTGGGGTGTTGACTAGGTGTCTGGATTTTTTTAAAGCTTCCCAAGAGATTTTAATTTGCCCCACTCCCTCTACCACCACTAGATGTGAAAACCATGGGTGCAAAATTTTCTTAAACTCTTCACTAAGCCCACAAGGAGAATCATGAACATCCACTTAGCCTCCCAAAGCAAAAGTTCACTGGGTGGTGGCCACCAAACAAAGTTCATGGCTTAATGCCCAAGGAAGAACTCACCTGTTTCTGTTATTAAGAAAAATTATCTAAAATTTGGAAATAAGGCAAAAGGGTGGATGCATGTCTATGGGACCCATCCAAGGATTGTCTAATTCTCTTTGTTTTTCAATTACTAACTTTTGATGAGGATCTGGACTCTGTGAAGTTACGTATGTGTTCACTTGGAGATTTTTGTGTGTTAAATTATTTCTGTCTAGTAGAAAAAATAACTATAAAAGTTATAGGGTGGATTTTTTTCCCCAATAAGGTATTAACCAGCTTTGTATTTAATTTAGCAATCTCATGCTAGCATTACTACCTATGAATTTTCTTTGAACCAGCTTTATCATCTTGTTGGTTTACTCATTAATAAGTTTAATAAATCTTTGACACTTATTCACTCTATATTTTTATGAGAATGATATTTTTAACTTTTGAAATTGTACCTTGAAACTACTCGTGATCAAACATAGATTCAATGATAGAAGTGAACACAGGAAGCTCACGTTGCGTGGAGTTTTATCCAGCATAATTACATTTGGCCACAGAAAACTTCCTTCCTTCTGATGTGCTCAGTACAGGCTTTCTGTGTGGTTTGTAAAATTCCCCAGGCTCTCTGTGATCTAGGTATAATCCAAAGTGCTTTTTAAATCCACTCCATACTAATGATAGTGATTGTGAAATTGAGTAACTGAAGAAGCCAGATTTATACGCCAGGGTAGTTACAGTCACACAAGTTTCTCATCTTAAGCTACTGGAGAGTTGGGGAAATCTAATTTCCCAAATCAGTCTTCTGTCCCCCATTGACTTCCACTATCACTTTAGAGACACTTTAACATTAATTGGAACTCTTCTGCCATCCGCTGGGACTCCTGACACTTTGGCCAGACTTTTTCAGTTTTTTTGTTCCCACTCTCTTTGTCAAGTATTTAATGATGTATAAAATGCTAGAATGTAAGCTAGGAGCTTTGCTATTTAAAGAAAACTGACAGTGAATTCACTTTTAGAGCAAATAATTTTCCACCAGGTTCTTAGCTTAAACTGCTTAGTAGGCTTGTCCATGATGAGTTCGTTTGGGGTGAAACTGTATTTGTAGGTCCTGATTGCTTTAAGGAGAGACAGCAGAACTGTTATCTAAGGCAAAATAATAATAATAATAACAACAACAACAATAACTCCTTCCAAGGTGAAAATGATAAAGTCCAGGGTGAATAGCTGTGTTTTTTGATATAAGATTGTCAGATTAGTCTGTGAAATGACTATGAGGTTGGGATGTTTGCTTCTGTCATCTCTATGAAGCAGACTTTGGAAGTGAATCATGTCTTTCTTGTCAGTCTGTCCATGTAGGGAATGTCCTCCTTGTCTCCGATTATTATGGATTTTTTTGATGCAGAAAAGTAGGTGGTGTTGCTTCCTGCATGGCAAACCTTTCCCAAAGGGGACAAGAGGCTACAGTTAGGTCCATGTCCATCAAAGTTCTCATCTTCGTTATTACCTAGTGAAGAAGTGGTACTAAGGAATCCTGTTAAAGGACATGCCCCAGCTACTCAGAAATCTTAATTCCCATGGCTACAAAGAACCCACTCTCTCCTGGGGGTTAGGCTTGCAGCATCAACACCATAAATACACCTCGACTTCCTTCATAGAGCCAGAGACCTCAACTTTGGAAAGGAAATCACACATCGCTTGACCTAGTGCCCCTTCTCTTCACTAGATCTTGACCAGCTGAGGGCACTAGTCTTCCTTTGTATATATACAGATGCTGCCTTCCAACCCAGACTTTGGACAGATCTTTTCAAGGTTCTTCAGGGAACCAAACTCTGCTTTCTTATACATTTCTTCCCAGTACTGATAATTTTATTCCTTGGCGACTGTTGCAAATTATTGTCTGCCAATTTGGTACTTCCCAGTAAGTAAGTACTTAGTAGATATCTGCAGCTTCCAGTAGTTAGGGTAGCGGATGTTTGCAGCTCTCCTCCCCCATGACTTTTAAACTAGGTGTTATGTTACAAGGAAAACAAGCCTCGGGTGAATTCTTCCCTCCATGCAAATATTTATTACAAAGAGCACACAACCCTAGTTGGACACTCTGATTACCAATGCAGTGGCCCAGCTTTCTGTTCTTTCAGGCACTCCTGCAAGCATCTTGCATAAAAGGCTTAGGGAAGGTGCAGAGACATTCTATTGGCAGAATTCTGGTGACCTTGTAGTCAGAACAGATGAGCACAGTGATTCTTGAAGCACATTTCCTGAAGCAGATGTAGAAGTATCACATGAAAATTTTTTAGAAATGCACACTCCAATTCTATGCCCTGGCCACCACACCCTCGATATCTTTCAAACTCAGAGCCCCTTTTTGCCAAGTTTTTCTTGCCTATCTTTGTCCTGTCCACACGGGTCAGACTTGTGAAAATGTACATAAGAATGTGGGACAACAATAATCCCCAAACATAACACACACGTACCCTTGCTGGTTCACTATATGAGTTGAAGAAGATGATAGATTTTTTTTTTTAATTTTAATAGTGTGTGTCTATTTTAATTGGGCTGTCCAGATGTACCATTTTAAACAAGACAGAAAACAGCACTGTCCTATTGCAAATGGTACACATGGTCAGCCTACTGACACCTTGAATGTAGCCCAGTGACACTAGGCTGACCTTGTGTACTGTTTGAAACAGGACAGTACCAATGTTTTCTGTTCCATTTAAAATGCGATATCTGGTCAGCCTAACTTTAAAGATTTAATTTTTTTTTAAATGTTTTTTCACAGAGAGAGAGAAAGACAGAGAGAAGGGGGAGGGCCCAGAGCAGTCTCCATAGGTGACAGCATTAGTTTTCCATATAGTTTCACTCCACAGGTGGGTGTGGGGCTGCGCAGGGCAGGAACTGGGCCGGGAGCCTCCTGCATAGGCCCCGGCAAGAACTGAACTGGGGGCACACCCCAGCTCAGCATATGGGTCCACTTGGGCCAGAGCAGAGATTTGATCCTCAGTCTCCGGGGCTGCAAAGTGAACACTGAGCCATCCCAGCTTCCCCTGGTTAGCCTAACTTTAATGTATACTAAGAAAACATAATTAACATACAATTTCTGATTTTATAGATACTATTACTTAGAACAAATTTAACTTTGAAATATGAATTCATTGACATCAATTTTTTGGAAAGATTAAGTAAGTCAAAACTCTGGTGTGCATTTATGCTTAAATTGTGAAGAGGGCACAAGAAGTCTAGGGTTTGGATAAACTATTAAGAAGGATAGCTAAATCTAAAATCTGAGGGACCTGGCCTTAGGTGTCTTCACCATGAGTACTTTTCCTATGAGAACAGAGATCCACAGCTGTTCATCGTGTCTCCAAAAGAAAGTAAAAAATAACAGAAAATGCCAAGTCTTAATTTATTTAGCAACACACACACTACTGATTCTTTGATAAATAGAATGGACTCATGTGTCTTCTTTTAATTCAAGAGAGAAAACACTCTATACCAAGACCAGTGCCTGCCAGAAGAGATCTAACCTAGAAGAAACTACAGTTGGGGTTTTGTTAGTGGAGGGATGACATCATAGCAGACACAGAGAGTGAATGCCTCAAATTTACAGTAGGAAAAGAGCACAGGCCATGTCAGCTTTTACCATGTGACTTTGGTACATTCTGGAAACATTCGATGAGCACAGAAGACAAGTCCCTTCCTCCCAAGTTTTCTGACCTTTGCTGTTTCAGGGGTACCTTAAGATGAGCATAAGATTGGGACTTAAACAATTTTGGTTCCAGATGGTGATGTACCCTCCAACAGAGGACTCCACCTCTTTGAGCTTCCCTTCTTCCTGTGAGAGGATGTTTCAGTAACACTCAAGTTCTTGCCACTCTGTAGTACATGGGACATGGAGTCTTCAAATCCTAAGAAATCCAGCCAGGAAGATTGGAATCCATCCCCTAAACCCTTGTCCTGATGCAGTGTTTGTGGCTTCCTTTCAGCACTTGGTTCACAGTCATCCATATTTGGTAAAAGGTAGCTCACAAGCCAACGGAAGTTGTCTTAGATTGGGTTGCTCCAACACAGACTCTTAAACAGGGATTTGTATGCAAATGACTTATTGAAGATGTGTTCCTGGGGCGGAGAGAAGCAGGCCAGCAACAGAGAGGAAGCTAGGCAGTGGAGCACTGGCAGGTGAGGTCCTAGCTTTGGCATGACCCCAAGGGAAACTTCGGAGTGTCGATCACACCACAGGGTGTGTCTCACCTTAAGGCCAAAACAGCCAAGCCAGCCAGTCACCAGTTGTGGGTCTTCTCAGGGCAGACATTTGCAGCTCTCAGTGAATCAGGTGAAACAGCTCTAGGTGGTCTTACGAAGAGGATCACAGGCATGAGCCAGGAGTGGAATATGCAGAAACTGGGGGCCACCACACGGAACAGCGAGGGAGATCCCAGGGGGCTGAGCAGAACACAGACAATACCCATGACTGAAGGTAAGACTGTCTGTGAGCCAGAACATACAATGGCTTCATTTTCAAGGTTGCCCTGGTCACATGGACACAGAAAAGTTTGTTTCAATGAAAATGACGAGCTTTCTGCTTGGTCTCAGATTTTTTCTGTTCATGCAGTCCTGAGTGGAATCATTTTACTTAGGGCATAACAAGACTTCTTTTTTCTGTGGCTGGGTGTTAGTCCTACACGGATATCACCCTTCTTCCAGGAACCAAGCCAGGTACATCCAAACCTGTTAAGAGTTTTTGTAAGAGTTTATTTGAGCCAAGCATAGGTTACGCCTGGAAGTGAGACCTCAATGAACTGAGATAAATGCTTATGAGAATAACAGATTGCAGTTTCTTTTATGCATTTGAGATTAAGGAGGAAATGTAAGAAAGATTACATGGAGGTGGGAGGAAGCAACAGGGATGGGATTATAGGATCATTAACAAGATTAGGTGCTCTCTTGAAGAGTCTGAAAGGGGGCATTTCTAAGGTGTGATAACCTAGATGCACAGAAAAAATGGACAGGGCTTTAAGCCTTTTAGTAAACAACTCAGATACTTAGGGCGTGACTACCCACCATGACCTGTGCAGTTACGAATTTATGATCAGATCACCCTGTGAGGTTACTTTCCATGGACTCCATCGAACCCCTTTCTTTGTCCACCTGGGACTACACACAGTTTCATCAGTTCTCTCCTAGACAAGATGGATGACGAGACCTGAAAGTGAAAGGCCTCTAGTCAGAGCTCCTATGGCCATCGGTTAAGGACAGCCCCTCTCCTCCAGCTGTTAACCACATGTGGCTACAGTAACAGTAGCACTCAGTAAATATTGGCTAATTGGATGAACCAGTTACTATGGTTTGCTTTGACTATGATCAGGGTAAAGGAGAAGAGGTTCAGTTCTGCCCCTTCCCTCTCTCCTGGTCAGCGAGTCCTCCTTGCTTTGGCTCCAGCTACACAATCAGGAACTGTTGCATAATACAAACCTCAGTGCTAAATACTCATTTGGCCGCATTTGCAAAACAGAGAAAGGAAACATTGGCGTTTTGAAAAGGGGGAATTTAGGCATAATCAGTGTTGGTTGTGGCTGGCTGCCCTGTTGTAATTACAAGATGCCAAAGCTGGCTGCATTGAAATGCCAGGCCACCACAGACCCAAGTCCTTAAAAAACAAAAACCAAGCCAAGCCTCCTGTCAGCCATGCTGTCGTTCATCCCAAAATAGCCCCCGGATGGGGCTCATTGGGGAAGTCAGACTTCCTTTCTCAAAAGAAACCAGATCAGAATCATATCTGTTCATATGCCCAGGTATACAGACATAGAGTTCCAGTTAGGAATGGGGTGGAGTGTGGTGGTTTGAAAAATTACTATCTCAAATTAGAAAGGAATTAGGCTCTAATGGCAGCCAGTGGGAGGGAGATGATGACAATTCTGTGAGCTGGTAGAAATATCTGTCACTTGAGATGGTTTGTAAGCCAAATTCTCTTATAAGGAATGCACTCACAGTATTTAACCTAGCACATATTGTGCCATCAAATATTGAGAACATGGAGGGGAGAAGAGAAAGATGCAACCTCAGATCAAGATGGCTTCCTAAATACAACAAAACCATGTACACTGATGCCTTAGAATCTGAACACCCCAAAACGCGAACAACTTGGAATCCAAAGGAAAAAATCTAGCAAATTTTGCCTCAGAATCTGAACACTGTTTTGGAATCCGAATGCCAACACGTTGTTCGTGTAGGACATATCGACTCTACAGCCCACAGCTTTATCCGAATGCCCACTCATCTTGGAACTCGAACATTTTGAAACTTGAACAGGTTTCTGGGATGGATTAAGTTCAAATTCCAAGGCATCACTGTAGTCACATTTCTAGATAGTTTTATCATAAGTTTATCTGTTTCCCATTGGATATTTGCAAAGCCCTTCTTCCCTACATAATGCTGTGCATGAATCCTCTGGTTTCTGGGGGCATGAAAACCTGTGGTTGTTGTTGAAAATACGAATTCTAGCCTCACCTTCCCAGATCACTTTCCATAGGTGATGGTACTGGGAATCTGCATTTTACCAAGCAACTGGAAAGGACTAGATACAAAGAGGCCTCAGGCCTTGCTACTGAAAAGCCCAGTTATGAGTACTTGTGACGTATCTATGGCCCAGATAATGAACATAAAATGTGTATAAGATGGTAAACTAGTTCATTCATGAGCACATATTCTTCATATTTGGAAAATAATCTTTTGATTAAGAAATGTATTAAAACAAGTAGTTCCCACCATGACAAGAGAAGAAGGTTGAATTTTATGTACAGAATTGTTCAAAATGGAAGAACAGGGAGCCAAGTCTAGCTTTCATTTTAAAGAATTTACATAACCATTGACACAGCGATTTAAGAAATGGCCATTCTTAATAATAGAAGTGTAAGCAAAACCTTGTTGCCTGTTATCTGCTAAAATTATTCTTTGCTCTGGCCCTTAGGATTAAGACATGCACTTTAATTATCATCATTTTCAGAGGAAGAAGAATTTATTAGGACAATTCATAGGCTCCAATACCCAAAATCCTCAGTGTTTTTTCTCTTTTGAGCTCTATTGGTCTTAAAGAGCAAGTTTGAACCTTCCCAGACTGTTATTTAGGGAAGATGCGAAGTCTCCTGTGTGCTTTTTCTGATAAGCATCTTTCCTGTTTTCTGAATGAAAGACTTCATCTCATGAAAATTGGCCAGTGTGTCCACCTTCCGAATGCAGGACACTGTTGAAAGGCAGTTAGAACTCATGGTCCCGTGGAGCTTTCAGTCTGCTTGGAAAGCCGGTGTTGCTGGAAGTCTGCAGGTCCCGTTGAATGGACAAAGTGAAATAATGGCATGCGGGACAGAGTCACGCTCCCCGAGGTGGGACACTCCGCCTCTTCCACTGAGCACCTCTAGGATCTTGGTTGGTTATCAAATCCACTTGTACTTAATTCTTCCCATGCTTATCATGAAGATAATGTAGTTTAGAGCAGACCTTCCAAACTTCTGATGCTTGGTGATCTTGTGCAGTAGGTAGTCTGATCCAGTCTGTGTGGGATGAAACCTAAGATTCTGTGTTTCTAACAAGCTCCAAGGTGAGGCTGATGCTGCTGGTCTGGGGGCCAAACTTGGAGTAGCAAAGGTTGGGGGTTTCTATGTAAAACCCCTAGTTTTATCTAAAGTTTCTGGTTTGCTTCTTGTCACATAGAAAGTTCTCAGTAAATGATGACTATTATGCATAATATTTTGACAACAAGTTACGTGACATAGAATGTTGGAATAAATTCAATTGATATTTCTTACTCAAGAAAGACTGCTTCATACCTGGGGCGAATTCCTGTTATTCAGAACAGAAAATGCTCCCAATGCGCTTGAGGAATCTTAGAGACTTCTCAGCAGCTGTCACTGTGCTTCACTATTCTTCGGAATAGGCACCTTGGGTCTTAGAGTTCCATTAAGTTCAAGGAGTAATTTCATCCAGTGAAAACAGAGCATAGGCCCATCTTGATCTGATTTTCATGCCATTGCAGTCCAGGAAAGAGATAATTGGTTCCTGCCTCCAAACACATTCAAGTGCTGGCTGCTTCTAGAAGTAAGGACAAAAACCCAGAGAAAGCAGGTGATGGTGCCACTGTTACATTGTGAATTGTAAGCCACATAAAAGCTCCCACAGCTTAGGTACATACTACTGCTTTGTATTTTGGGGTTTGTTTTATAAAGATGAAAGGGATACATCTAAGACGGATGGATGGATGGATGGATGGATGGATGGATGGATGGATAGATAGATATCCCTGTCCCTTGAGTTGGACCAAAGTTGTATAGCATAACAACATAGTGAAATGGGGTATAAGAGTATAATACTAATCTTTAATATTGATAAAAGCTACAATCCATCATGAAAAAGTAGCAATCATGGGTCTATATATGTGAGGACCAGCTGCAAAATGTATAAAGCAAAAATGGGCTGAAATAGAAGAAATAATTGATAAAGCTACAATTACTATGGGAGACTTGAATACACAGAAATCAATCAATCAAGATGACTAAGGATTTCAGGGAGTTTGAATAACAAATCTTCCTTTTCAGCTAGATTTGATATAGGTAGGGAGCTAGATCGAGTCAAAAATAGAATAGACTTTCTTTTCAAACACAAATTAAACATCCTCAGAAACTGACCATGTATTAGGGTACCGAAGAAATCTCACCAAATTTCAAATAACAAAAAACATGTGAGCCACCTTCACTGATCATAATAAAAATAAAATTAGAAATTACCCCAAAGCACCCCGATATTATTTAAATGTTAAAAATCATACATTCAGATAACTCTTGAATTACAGAGAAAATTAAAAATGAAATTTAGAACTCTTTAGAAATAAATAACAAAAGCCACATTATATTCCATAACTTATAGGATAGGGCCACAGTAATACATAGAGGACAATTTATAGCAATAAATACACTGTCCCCAACATAAGAACATTTGATAATAAATAATGCTTTGAAAATGTTTTTGAAAATGACCTCAATTTCTGATCTGAAATTTATCTGTGTGTCAATGAAGAGTTAATTTTATGCTTGTTTCCTAATCCACTAAGTGGCAACGGTAATAGTAGGCACACCATGTGTCACTTAAGGTTATTATAATATATGAAAAGCATTTAAAAGAGTGCCCTAAGGGGATGGCGGGATAGTCCCATGGTTGAACACTTTCCTTACAATCACAAGATCCAGGGTTCAATTCCCGGCTCTGGCCTGTACTACCCCATATGCTGAACTGTAGCACAACTGGTAACCGCCCGGATGGCTCGGCGGTGAAGGTTCTCATCCCCCATGTGAGAGGTTCCCAGTTCAGTTCCTGCCCCCACGGCCCCACATCCACCCATGTAGAATGAACCCATGTCACAACTGATAATGTACAACCATGGTTTGCTTTATTAACTAAAAGGTGAAACATGGAGAGAATGACACCTTCTCTAAGATGTCCTGCCCTATGGCACTTGGACTAGTGGCCAATATCCCCAGCATAATAGCTATTTATGTCTCTGTCCACCTGGCATATCAAAAACACACACCCCTTATGGCTACCCTCACCTCTTCTTCCTGGGGCCTAAACTCATATTTGAGTTCAGATGCTACATCAAGAATGCAGTCTTAGTCTAATGCATATAAATTTTTAAAAAGCCCTTAATGAGGGAGAGAGGGCTATCTGTAGAATCTATCTGCCCTGTGTCCAATGTGGGACTCAAGTAGTCTTGGATGCAGCATGAGAGAAGGAAGAGCTTTACAGATTACACTTGACATCAAGTAATAACTTCAGCTAGCTCATTCTGTACCATGTGCTTTCATAGCACTGCCATAGACCATACCTGAAAAATTGCTGACTTGGGAACATAAATGCCACCTGGGGGTGTCAGAACAATCCATTCAGTCATTCATTCAATAAATCAGGGGAAGTCGGATGGCTCAGTGGGTTAAGTGCTCACTTTGCAGCCCTGGGGACCGAGGATCAAATCCCGGCCCATGTGGACCCATATGCTGAACTGAGGTGTGCTTCCCATGCAGGAGGCCCCCAGCCCGGTTCCTGCCTTGTGCAGCCCCACCCAACTATATGAAATGAAACTATGTTGAGAACTGTTGACATACAGCTATAAAGACTGCTCTGGGCCCTCCCCCTTCTCTCTGTCTCTGTCTCTCTGTCAAAAACAATAAAAAAAAAAAACCTTTAAAAAATGCAATAATTAATTAACATGCACATCTACTAGGAGCCAGAACCTTTGCTAAATACTGGTGACTTGAGATAATTAAAAGAATGCTGTTGGGCCCTTAATGGATTGGGAGATTGTCTTACATCAGAACCCAAAGGAATACTTTTGAGTGACTCCACTTCTTATTTCTTCACTTACTAAGCAGGTTTTGTTAGTTAAAGCCACACTGCCCACTCAGGCAACACGTAGGATGGAGGTTTAATGCGCTAACACAAGTGAAGTGTTCCATACCTCCTGGATAATAAATGCCATTTCTCTATTAACATCCTTTCAGCTATGAAAATTACCATTGACCAACATTAGTGTGCCTCTTCAGCTGCTATCTCTTAGAATGTTAATATGCTTGGGTTTAGAGTTTATGGGATAGCTTATGAAACACCGGCATTAAACATCCCAACAGAGGACTCTCAGGTGTGCTTCATGCCTACTCTCGCTCCATTCTAAGTAGGCGAGGGAACATGGTTTTTACAGCTTTGAAACGTGTATCTATCAGTCTCATCAGCCTTCCTTCCAAATTACAGGCATACGCCTACACTTTAGAGCTGGACAAACGGGAAAGGGGGTGGAGCGTGAACGAGGTGGAAACAAGGGTCTCCACCACATGGCTTCAGCTGCCCATCAACCAGAGCCTCCTAGGTTGCTGTCAGCTTGAAGTCAGGAGGGCCTATCGCTGTTCTTCAGGTGCTGAGAATAGTGACTGAGAGGAGATTACCAAGGAAGCACTTAAGAGCCAGAGAGAAGGGTGTGGGGGAGAGAGAGAAAGGGAGGGTGCATCCAACAGCAAATAGGCCTGGAGTGGGAACGTGCACTGTATTACAGGTCTAAAGTACATGGACCTCTGCCTTCTCATAAACTGGGCTATTAAAAGGAAAGGTCAGTGACTTGCTTAGACTGAAAAAGGAAGTTCCCCCAAGGAACCCAGCAGCAAAATATGCAAATGGAGAACAGTGGGAGAAGGCACCCTTGTTTGTCTCCACTTGGTAATCCCAGGAGAGGTGCTGCTTAGAGACCTGAGGCCCAGGCACTCAGCTGGTTTCCCTGGTTTCAGGCTTTGTGCCTGCTCAGCACTGCAGTATCATGCCCCTTCCCAGCCGTTAGTAAAGGAAAGTTAACTAACACATATTGGGTTCATTCCACTCTTAGCAAGGAGTACAAGCTTATCCAGAATGAGCAAGCCCCCACATAACATATTTCTCCCAACAAGCCAATGAGATTAGCATTATTTGCCCCATTGAAAAAAACAGAAGTTCAGAGACAGTGATAAAGTTGCCCAGAGACACCCTGCAGCTGAGTGCCAGAGCCAGTAGTCTGTCTCCGATATGACCCACCATCTACTCAACCCATTTTATTCTAGAAGGTACATTCCAGTCACTCAGAAGAACCGTGGAACTTTGCTTCTGCTCATCTAAAGGTCTAATCACTCCCAAGTGATTCGGTGTCAATTCCTTCTAATTTCTATTTCCCAGATCTCTAGTTTCCAAAATGGAAGCTTGTATTTAAGTAAAACACAAAGAAGTTAAAGTGCTACATCACATCATGAGTACATATTGTGGCGGCCAGAATAGGTGTGCAAAAATTAGTAGGCTCATGGTTTGATGCCTGGTCAATATTTTAAATGACTGCCCACAAAATTAACCTAACAGAAGCTTACTACCTTTTATTGCCACTAATAGAATGTAACCCAGAAGCGCTTTTTCTTCTTTTCTCTATGATTTCATGTGATGCTTTGCCCAAGCCCAAGAATTACTGGGTACAAAAGAACTGTGTATTATCTCCAAAGAGGTTTTACTTAACGATTCCTCCCACCTAGGAACTCTGAATTGTCTTACTTCACAAGAGCGATCAATGTAAAAGATTCTAATAATATGGATTAAATTAAAATCCCAGAGGAATTCAACCTCAGCTGTCAAGAAAGCAGGGTAGCAGTGGGCCTGGGAGGTGGGGTCAGAGTAACCTCACCCCGGAACCCCATCAAGCGACTACTTATGGGAACCTTGGTTCTCTTGCCTCCCAATGAATGTTGGTTTTTGTTTTTCTGTTTGTTTGTTTTTTGCTTTTTTGATGAAGAGTTTTCATTTAATTTTTGTGAAAAGTGTTTCTCATACTGATCATAACAATGACAACAACAATAATAGTAAATGGTATTGCCCCCGAAGTCCTACATCTAATTTCTCTCCCAGCTTCACTTTTCCATGGGAGAGCAAACACAAATGTGTTTTTCAGTTAGGAAATCGTGCTTCTGTGCAATGTTTCTAATTCTATTTTAACTTTCTTCCAGCCTTCATTAGTTGGTTAATACCAGCTGCTATAATAAAATGAGACAAAACTTTCACATTTCAGTAGGGCAGAACAATAGAAGTGCATTGCCACCTCAAATGAAGGTGCAGGACTTTCTGATCAACTACAGAGGTTCCTCCAGGCAAGGACTCAACAGGCCCAAGTTCCTATCCTCCCATGGCCTGGCCATCCTCTAGGGACCTGTTTTTTGTTGGCAAAAGGGGAAAGAGAGGGGTGGAAGGAAAGCCTACTTCTGAATTGCCTTTGCCTTCAGGTACACATTATTTGACTACAACTTATGAACCATGTCTAGCCACATGGCACCACCTCCTTGTGACAGAACTAGAAATGCAGTTCCCTAATGAGCATCCCTTCCCCAGAGACTCTGCTCTACCATGGAAGAGGGAGGACAAATTCTGGTGCATGGATGGCGTCTCAGCCATAAGACAACAGCCCATGCCTCCCACAGTTGTGCTACTCAAAGAAGTTTTTATCCTACCAAATACTTACATTCTTTAACCCTTCCTCAGGCGCTTTGCCCACTTCCCTCTGATGGTCATTCCTGGGGACATGACTTTCTCAGGGAGGCCTGCTGTGACCCATGGAGCCCCCAGTATGTCACCAAATATAATCAATTTTACACGGAAAAATCTGATTTCTTTATTTTACTCCCATCTTCCCAATTAAATTGTAGTTCTGTGACAGCAAGGAATTTACCTGCCTCTTTTATCACTATATTTTTAGGACCTGACACTGTCCTGGCAAAAAATAGGTAATTAATATTTAAGAAGAAAGGAAGGGCAGGGGAAAGAAAGGAAGATAGATGGGATGGAGGGAGTGGGGCTGGTTGCATCTGGAGGAGCTCAGTCTTGCTACCTATAATTTGTACCATTTCAACAGTAGCCAAAAAATGAGTTGGTCACATTTCAGGGCCAAGGACCCATCCCTCTTTGGAGAAATAATTGTGCTCACCCACATTAGCTGTCTTGGCAACCTCTGATAGCAATTAAAAAAAGATTGAAGATGTTCTGCTTTTTGCCTCCAAGTGCCTCTAAATACAATGGAATACTACTAAACAACAAAAAGGAATAGACTATTAACACTACGACATGAATCAATGTCAAAATAATTATGCTATCGGGAAGCTGGGATGGCTCAGTTTGTTAAGCGCTCGGGGACCGAGGATCAAATCCTGGCCCTGGCCCATGTAGACCCAGATGAACTGTGGTGTGGCCCCCAGTTCAGTTCTCACTGGGGCGAGTTTCCCATGTGGGAGGCCCCCTGGTTCCGCTCCCAGCTCGTGGGGGGCCTACCTCCCATGTGAGAGGCCCTGGCCCAGTTCCCACCCTGTGCGGCCCCACCCACCTGTGTGGAATGAAACCGTGTTGAAAACTGATGACGTACAACTATGGAGACTGCTCTGGGCCCTCCCACTTCTGTCTGTCTGTCTCTGTGTCTGTCTCTCTCTGTCAAAAACAATAAAATGAATTTAAAAAATAATTATGCTAGTAAAAGAAAGGTGACAAAAAAATAGTACATACTATACCATTCCATTTATATTTAATTTTAGGAAATACAAACCAATTTTTAGTTACAGAAAGCAGATAAACAGTTGTCTGCACTTGGGGTAAGATGACATGGGATGTGTGTGCGGGTAGAAACCTTTTGGGGTAATGAATATGTTCATTTTCTTAATTGTGGTCATGGTTTACTGGGTGTGTATGTATGTATATCAAAACTTCTCAAATTGTACTCTTCAAATATGTGGGATTTATTGTTACCAATTATACCTCAATAAAGCTGGTAAAAATAAAGTTAAAATAAATAGATGTGAAGTTAAAAAGTATGCTAACCCAGAATCACTTCCCTCCATCCCATCATGCCTATCCCTTGGGGGGTTTAGGTCTTTAAAAAATACTTTATAGGTAGACAGGCATCCGTTTTAATGCTTAAGTTGGAAAGTGTACTTCATAGTGTCTGTTGAAGAAACAGCGTAATGCTGCTGGTCTCTGTTTGAGTATGGCTTCCAGCTCAGTAGATGACTGAGTCATGGAGACAAAGTGTGGGCCATTTATATCTTCTCCTACTTACACACAGCAACACATACACATACAAACTCTCACGTGTCCAAATCTGCTTCTTTCCAGGTCGCGTGGCCAAACCTATCACTGACCCCCCAGCCCAGGCGCCCAGCCAACCCCCACCACTACCATGGCCGAAGATGCGGACATGCGCAATGAGCTGGAGGAGATGCAGCGGAGGGCTGACCAGCTGGCTGATGAGGTGAGAGATGGAAACATGAGAAGGAAGCAAAAGACAGGGAGCTGGCTAGTTTGTCTTATTCCGGCTCAGGTGGGAAAAGGGCTTCTTCTAATCTCTGAATTAAGAAAAAAACCAAAAAGCTAAAAATCAAAAAACAAAAAACGAGGAGTATGACTGTGAATTCCTATAAACCTAAGGCCTCTGCAGACAGTGATGTGTTAATTATAAAACCTACACACAAATTAATGTTTTAGCCCAAACTCCCAGTTTCTAAAAATCTAGAGAATTGAAGATCCTCTAAGAAAAGCCATGTCTTTGGGTGTCTTAAAGCCAACGGTGTGCTGGAGCTGACTCAGTTCTGACAGCTGATTGTTATATTTTTCAGAATTTTGCAAGCTGGTATTAAAATTGAATTATATAAACTGACAATAGATTATAAAGGGTGTCCCAAAATTCACACAAGAAGTAATTTTGATAGAAAACACAGGTTTATAATTAAAAATTGTAAATTTTCATTGCTCAACAATGAAAACACGTTCTTTCGTGTAGCGCTCCATTTTTAATCACCTTGAACTGTCAGCTGTCACGCTGCCTTTTTTTTTTTCGTTGGCAACACTTTACCGCACAAATGATGCAAAATTCAAATCTTGCGTCAATTTTGGGACACGCTTTATTAAAATCACAGGTACTAAATGTTCAGAATTCATCACTTCCTAATTATTTTACTACTTCTATGTTCTCAAAGTTCTTGACAGCTGTTGGGTCTGTAGTGGGGGATACCACGTAATGGCATGTTACAATGAACCTTTTCAAGTTCACTGTCAATGACACCATGATGTACCGATACTTAGAAATCAGACAGAGTGAGAGTATTTATACCTTGGAAATCTGCAAACACTACAAATCAGGGCTGGACTTCTTGTTTTGTTGATTGTTCAGACTTAATAAAGAACAGAAAATATTAATAATGCATATTACATTTAAAAGTGAGCACATCTGCAGCTATTACACTAAGAATAACACAAAAATTGAGGAACAATTCCAGGATTTGAAAACTATGATTCTCTTCAGCAAAGAAGTCACTGCATCATTAAAAATTAGTCAAGTTCTAACATATGTCTTTTTGTTTCACTTACTTATTAATGCAAATGAAAATATTAACCGGCATTCCTGCCAGAGCTACACTTGTTCTACACACGCTAGCTATGGGCACAGAAGTCAGCAGAAATCAACAAAACCTTTCAGTGAGAACCAGTCACTTATATGGAATTTACTATAGAGAGTATTGTGTATTTTATTGTAAATTTTGTGCTATTCTTCCTTTGCATCATTAACATAATGAGTTTAAATACACATAGATATTTATATTTTATTTCCAGAGAGCCAAATATTAAATATTTACTAATGTACCACTGCTTACTACAGCCATTCAATTTCAAGAAGTAGCCTTTTCACAGCTCTTCCATAAAAGTTAACATTTTTCATGTTTCTACAGAATCTTATCCAAAATAAGTTCGTCACTTAAAAAAACAGCTTTGAAAGATCATACTGGTGGTTGGGGTCTAGTGGTTTCAAAGGAACTGAGAAAAAAAGGTGACAACACTGTGCCTGAGGAACTAGCACTGAGTTCAGACTTTCCACCTCATTTTTTCTTATCTAAGGATGAAGATAATTATTATAACTGTCTCCTATAGGCTAGTTATTTCAAACAGGCTTCATTTTTGTCACCCTAAGGCAATAGCTTAATTTGTACTGATAAGAATTTCCAATTGTGTTTCTAGAGGCTATATAAGAAATTTGATATTAGATTCATCTCAATTCATGAAAAATTATGTTTGTGCTTAGAATTCAGTATTCCTATTCCAAGGGGGCTAAATTAATCCTCTGAGTATTTGAGATAGTTTTGCATGCATCCTGCACGTGCAAAATTATCTTTTCCAGATTATTTTGTCTTTGATATTAAGATTGGCTTCATATGGTTTTGAGTTTATGAAGATCAGCTTTAATGTCATTGCTTTAGGGAATCTTATTTTTGCAGAACGCCTGATAGAAAAGAGGTTGAAAATGCGAAGTTCATTTGTGCTTCAGGTACAAGCATAAAAGAACGTGTAACAGTGACCCTTTGTGTTTCCCAAGTGAAAAAAAAAGTAGTTCTGATTTCCTAGTATGTTGGATCCTGCACTTATAATACCTATGTTTGTTTGTTTGTTTTTTATCTTAGTCACTGGAAAGCACCCGTCGTATGCTGCAGCTGGTTGAAGAGGTAAGGAGGGACCATATTGTAGGATAAACTAACCCCTTTCACTGACATATTCTTGCCCTAAACCCTACTGCTTTTCCCTGGGCCCTCATCCCATTGATTTCAGTATTAATGGAGCCAACCAGGAAACCACACAGTGAGGGAGATGCTACATTTAAATTGTCAGGTGGTCACCACTCTTCCTCCCAGCCTTAGGCTAGCTTTATAGTCTGAGAAGCAGCAAAGGCTAGTATTTCCAAGTAAATACTCCCAAGAAATCACAAAAGACTGAACCACTTTAAACATATCAGAGTGATTTTTAATATACAAAAGAATTATCTACATAAAAACATCATTTGTAATGATTTTGATGCCTTTAAGCCACATTTAGTCTTGACATTCTGTTCTGTCTTTAGCTACCTGTATGACTTTTAAAAATATGAGGGCTGTCTGGAAAGTATCCAGCCATGTAATATGAAAACTAGAGGCATTTATGGCTGGAGTTTTTCCAACCACCCTCATATATACTCCCATAGGTAGAACATTTTCAGAAATTATGTTTAGAGTAAGGCATGAATATTTTTAATAAGGGGAAATATCAAGACCAATAATGTAAATATAGAAGCTCTTTTATATTCCTGACTATGGAATGAACATACATTTGCAAAGCATAGATAATGAATCCCATACTATTTTTAAATGGGTAAAATAGGGCAGATAGCAATTATGGAATCTAAGGGCCATTTGCAATAAAACTCACTGTTTCCAATTTGGGAGAGCAGCAGTCAACCAAGAAGAATAAATGGATTAATTGACCATGTCCTTGGGAGAGATGAAGTAGAAAAGGAATGCTTATATTTGTCTTATATGGGTAAAATAATTCTAATAGTTTTTATTCAGTGAGATGCTGTTTTAGCTATGCCGTGGAACTGATTATCAATGTATAAATCCATGTGTTGTTAGCTTGGGCATTCTTTAACAGAATAATTAAATGAGCTCAC
>PVKE010010342.1:0-42681 GCA_004027555.1 Craseonycteris thonglongyai | reverse complement strand
GTGGGGTGGGGCCTCCTGCATGAGAAGCGGAAATCTTCACCACCACCCTGGTGGTTACTGGTTGCACTGCAGTTCAGCATATAGATTTGCATGGGCTGGGGCCAGGATTCTACCCCCGGACCTTGTGGTTGCAAGGCAGGTTCTCAACTTGCTGAGCTCTCCCATGTCAGCTTCCCCGTACACTGACAACTTTGCATGGACTCATTCAATCCTTCAAAACCCTTTAGAAGGTACTATTATCCTTCTCTTAAAGATGAGGAGATGGAAGCACTGAAAGGTCGTGTTGCCCAAATTCTCATGGGTTAAAGGTGGTAGAGCTAGTATTTAATGCCATATAGTTTAGTTTATGATCTTCAAAACGCAATTACTTGAGTTTGACTAAATATAAACACAAACAAGGATATGCTATAAAAGCATAAAATAGCTCATTGAAATCAAGAATAAGAAAGTAGGTGAGTTAGTAGTGGAATCTAAGAGCAAATAGAAGAGGAACCATTAAATAGATCAGTCAACATGTCTGCCTTTCTCTCTCATTTCCTTCCTCTCCACTTCTTTGCTGGGTTTGCATCTTTCTCTTACTCTGCAAACAAACTTTCTCAACTTCTGCATGATTTCAACAGAATATGACTGTGTTGTTACTGTTCTGTCCACTCTTAGAGACTGACTTGTGGCTACAATCCCAATGTCAAATATCTGAGAAGGGCTTGATTGGTCCAGTTTGGTGCCTACTCATTGTCACTTGTCCTGAAGGATGGGATGGGGATGGAATATCTCGATATGAATAGCATTCCTGGAGATCTAGCCATTCATGGAGACAGGGGTTGGCCCAGGAGAAGGGGGTATATTGTTCATTGTCTGATTCCACAAGATATTTATTCAATAGGCATTTAGTGGCAACTATTTTATTTTGAAAATAATTGACATATTGTACACTGTTCTATGAATTTTAATAGATGTATAGATTTGTATAATCAATATTATAGTCAGAAGATAGAATAGCCAGGAAATTTCTTTATAATCTCACCCCAACCCCCAACCACCACAGAATTTTTCACCATCATTTTAATTACAGTGAAGGATCTCTTGAGTGATTTCTGAATGTGTCCAGGCAGAGGTCCTTTTCCAAGATGAGGCTGACATTTTTTCTCATAGTTGTGGAGTTGTTGTATGTACACTTCATACATGTGCTCTCCAAATACTAGTTCACACAATGTCATCATGATTTAACAGTTCCACCCCAACACGATTCAAACAGAAGATCAGCAAGGAATTCATTTATTGAATTAGTATTTATTGTGTGTCTATTGGGTGCTCGATAACATTCAACGGAAAAAAATCCATGTAAATAACAGACACAAATTCCTGTCCTCTTTGAGAGCTTACATTGTAGAGGGATCAGTCTAATGTGGAAAAAGTCCAGGGCCCACCAGAAGTAGCGGCCTTTGTTAAGCTTGAGTGGGATAGTGTCCTGTTGCAGAATGACATGCTTATGATTTGGCTTAGATTACCAAAAGGGGCATTACTTCTACCGGACCCTGTATATGATAAACAACAAGTCACACAGCAGCTCAACTTTCCATGTTGCTGATCTGTGATCTATGGGTCTTAGGTCCTATCTCTGGTCTCAGGTCTGAGCATCAGTTGAGTCTTTCCCGATTTCAAGGTGGCTGCTCAATGCTGCATTTAGTTTCTTGGCTTATGATGAATTCTCCCAAATCTGGTTTGAGACAGAAGCTTTTTCATGATGTAATTCACAATCTCCTACTAGGAAGAAAAATTAAGATCAGTGATAAAGTGCTTAAGCAGTTTTACATTAAACTTTAATGAGATTAAGACTTCTTTGGGGAAACTACCCACTTACTTAGCCGTCTGTCAGTGGAGGGTCTAATGATCTTTTTAACCAGACATTCTTTTTACATGTATTCAGTCTAATGGTGATTATCTCACTCTGCTCTTCTTATAAAATGTTCCTTCCAAGGTCAAGCAAGGTCTCTTTCTTCGCCACACGTTTGTAATAAAATGTTGATCTATGCTCATAATTCTCATAATTAAATTATCTGATAGGATGCCTTAGACTTTACAGTTTTTGCTTATTCTTAGAGCCTTCTGTCAAACAGTAAAAGACATGTGGTATATGCTATAGTTATGAAAGATGGTACCATTGGGGAAAACCGAGTGAGGGGCGTAGGGGATTAGTTCTCTGCATTGTTTCTTACAACTGCATGTGAATTAGAATGATCTCAAGACGTTAACAAAAAGAGATGCCCTTGTTGCCTTCTCTGTTCCTCACCCGTTTCCTCTGTGCTTTTAGGGCATCTTCCTTAGCCGTCTGGGGGGTCACTTCCACTTTCCATCAGGGCCTCTCATCCTGACAGTCCTCCCACTCCTTCCCATCTCTATGGTATTTTCTTATATACTCATCTCTATGCTTGTATCACCCCATTATTAAGCTTATGGCCGTTAACTAAATATAAAACTTGTGTTTCTTTGTCTTTTGCACATAGGAGGTGCTTGTAAAATGTTTATTGGGTTAAATCAATATTTTAAAAGATTTATTTTATTGTTTTTGACAGAGACACAGAGCGGCAGAGACAGAGAGCAGGGGGAGGGCCCAGAGCAGTCTCCATAGTTGTAGGTCATCAGTTTTCGACATGGTTTTGTTCTACACAGGTTGGGGGGGGGGCTGTGCAGGGCAGGGACTGGGCTAAGGGCCTCCTGAATAGGAGGCACGCCCCCTAGAGCCTGGGGCTGAACCTGGGGGTGAGAACTGAACTGGGGGCCTCCCACATGGGAAGCACACCCCAGTTCAGCATATGGTTTTGCACAGGCTGGGGCTGGGATTCGATCCTCGGTCCCCAGAGCTCCAAAGCCAGTGCTTAACCCACTGAGCCATCCTGGCTTCCCCAAGTTAAATTAAAATTTTAAATATCGGACACCCTTGCTGTCTATTCAGGGAACTGGACCTCTTAGCTAAGGGAGAAGAATGAGATGGGCTTAGATGGTTCCTTAGTCACTTTGATGAGGAGAGTGGACCAGTGCCTCTCAGTCTGGACCATATAAGAACTATCTGGGTGGTTCTTCAGAAATTCCCCTGCCCAGGCCCTGCCCCCAGCAATGATCATTTAATCATCTACGGTGGGTATGGCATCAGTACTTCCATCAGCTCCCTGCTTTGTCTTTGGTTTAAAACCAATAAATGAGAATATCTCTGATGTTTCTGCTCTCATACTCTAGGATTTTACTAATTGCCCTATTCCAATCTCCTAGAAATTAAAAAAAAAAAAGTCAAAAAAATACGTTATACACCAAATATGCAACTATATCATTGTTTCTATTCCAAACTTAAAATTCCATTACACAGAATCAACCACTGGCTGATAAGACCATGGTATTATAGAGCTTCTGTGCAAAAGCACACAAATGAGAGAAACAAAACGGGGGTGGGGGAAGCTCTCTGGTTTCGTCTCATTGGCAGCCAGGGTTGAGGGTTCCTGTCAAGAGCAATAATTTTCAAAGTCTCCCCTACTAAAAGTGACTTACCGTGGCAAGAATTGTCATCCTGAGTAGGGATGGACGTGGCAAAGAAAGGGACAGATACATTGAAAAAATTCCCCGGAATTCGCATGTGCCCCTCGTAAGAAAGCGTTCATTTTCTTCCCGCCCACACCCCCTATGACCCTCAGAGCTTCTGCAACACTTATTTATCCCACAGGCATTCACTAAGCTCCACTCCTTCCAAGAGGTATCATGGCGTGGTGGTTAGGGGCGCAGAGTCTGAGTTTGGGGCCTGGGTGAGAATCCTGTCTCTACTACTTAGTAGCTGAGTCAGTCTATTACCACACTTCAATGTGCCTCCAATTTCCTCGTTTGTAAAATAGGGTCGCTATGAAACCCATCTTGTTGAATTGTTAGGACGGGTAACAACTCATAGGAAGGACTTAGCCTAGGATGGGCCTATGGCAGGTGTGCAGTCCACATAAACTTACCTTCCTCCCCCTCCCCCTCCCCCTCCCCATTATGACTAGCGTATTTCCAGGCATCATGCTAAGCGCTATGACGTAGCAGTGAATCAGAACGACTCAGCTCAGGCCCTCATGGGCTTCACTGGGGGAGCGGGCGTTTAATGACAGCACATCATTATTGCCTGTCAGTATTCAATGACCTCTATACCAGAAGATGGAATGAAAAGTTCAGTTCTCCAAGGACCACTTTAGCCAAGCCAGTGACTACCCCAGCAGGGGCCCCGCATTAGGTCGTGGGTTTCCACGGAACTTCAAAGCTGTCAGCTTTGCAGGGTTTCTTGGCTGCTCACCAGCGAAGGGCAGGCGAGAAGATCAGTGCAGACAGCCAGCCTTTCCCAGTCAGGCGTGTGGCTGGCACTGGGAGCCTTGTCTCCGTCACCAACCAGCACGACACACTGCATGTACCATTACACCCCTGCCCATCATGCCTGCATCCCCAGCAAGGCCCCTTGGCATGCTGGGACATGATTAGTTGGCACGCACATTGAAGTTGTTGTTCCTTCCTCGTCAGCCGAAGGGCGGGAGAGCATTTGGAAGGCTGGGAACTAGACATCCAGCAGGTTTCGTTCTTCCTCAGGATGACACCGTGTTAAATTTTTCAGGGGCCTGTGCCTCTGTGCTGTCAGCTTGGGTTTTTTGATCGGGATTTATTGAGAATGGAGACCCACAGAAGGTGCTTAGCATAAATGTCAGCCTCTGTCTCTGCCTCTCGTTGCCTTTCATAACTTGTAAGGGAACTTCCTTTTTTTTTTTTGATAGCCATTCAAGCTAATTGAATCCTAACCTTGCCACTCAGTTGGTCTATGGTGGGGGTGGCAAACCTATGGCACGCGTGCCCAAAGTGGCACACGGAGCAATTATTTTGGCATGTGGAGCTGTGAATACCATTTAAAAAATTATTGTTTATGCTCTTATAGACATAAAAATAATCGATACCTCTATCTCACTCGATGGGTTGGCACGCGAGTCGAGCGAGTATACTCTTATTTCATAAACTTTGGCACTCAATCGCCAAAAGGTTCGCCACCCCTGGTCTATGGCCTCAGTTTTCTCCTCTGTAAAATGAGGATGATGGTAGTGCCTGTTGCAGAGAGCTGCTTTGGGACTAAATGAACTAATAACCATAAGTGCTTTGAATCGTTTCTGGCACATCAGAGGTACTCAACCACTGTTACTATTATTTTATTCCGAATATGATTATCAGCTAGCTCTTTATAGTTACTTTTAGAGAAAGGTGACAGGAACTAATATTTATTGAGTGAAGCATTGTGAGTCCCTTGGACCCAAAGACTCTTTCAGTTTCATTTTCCAGATAAGGAAAGTGAACCTTGGAGGAGTCAGGTGATTATGTCAAAGTCAGAACCACCCAAAATAAGGATCAAAATGCAACTGAAGTCATTCATCCCTGGTTTCACAAGCCCATAATGTTGCCTCTTTGCCATGTTCACCATCAAAACAAACTTCTAGGCCCTCTCAGGGCAGTCAGTGCCCAGGGCTCTGGGTCCAGTGTGAACCACACTTCTGTACTTGAAACCTTGAAAAAAGTTGGAAACACTTAAAGCAGTGGTCCCCAACCTTTTCGGCGACCGGTTTTGTGGAAGACAATGTTTCCATGGACCAGGGTGGGGAAGATGGTTTCAGGATGATTCAAGCGCATTACCTTTATTGTGTACTTGATTTCTATTATCATTACATTGATTACAATGAAAATAATTATAATGAAATAATTATATAACTCACTCTAATGCAGAATCAGTGTGAGGCCTGAGGTTTGGTTTTGACATGAGTCTCCAAGAAATTGGTTTATGATGGTCTCTGTGCAGTCAAACCTCTTTGCTCACGTTCATCTGTATTTGCAGCCGCTACCCAGCGCTAGCATCACTGCCTCAGCTCCACCTCAGATCATCAGGCACTAGATTCTCATAAAGGAGCGTGCAGCCTAGATCCCTTGTATGTGCAGTTCACAATAGGATTCACACTCTTGTGAGAATCTAATGCTGCCACTGCTGATCTGACAGGAGGCGGAGCTCAGGTGGTCATGGGAGCAATGGGAGCGGCTGTAAATACAGATGAAGCTTCTGTCCCTCACCCACTGCTCACCTCCTGCAACGTGGCCCAGTTCCTAATAGGCCACAGACCAATACCAGTCCCTGCCCCAAGGGGCTGGAGACCCCTGATTTAAACCACATTCTATACATCCACATTTATTTTTCCAGTATTACTGCAACTGTGTCTAATAATAATATATTTCATGTTGATTACACTGATTTTAATTCTCTCACTAAATGAAGCTAAGAGATTTTAGTTGTGAGACAATTACTGAAGATTTCCCTAATGTCAAAATTTCTTTCTAAAATAAAAATTATTTTTCTACTAATAACTTATCACATCAGCTCATCCGTCAGTTCTATATCCAATTTCCGAGTACTGTTGGTGATACCTCCTAAGTACATCTTGAATCTACATTGCTTCTGGTTCTAACCAACTCATTCTTCATGCTGAGGCCAGAGGGATCTTTCAAAAGTGCTTACTATTGTTACACACCCTGACTAAGATCCTTCAATGGCTTCCCGTTCCTCTTAGAGTAGAGCTAGATCCTAACCATGACCCTGCATGCGTGTGCCAGCCTTCCAGTGTGTTCTAGGCGAGGAGTGTGGCAAATGCAATAGGCTCCTATAATCTTTCCAGAACCTTCATGTGCCTCTCCCCTGAGACTCACCTAGCTCCACTCACACCATCTGGGAGCATTGGCATATGCCCCATTCTTTGCCTAGGACACATTTGCACTTTCTACCCCACTTCTTAACTAGTTCTTATTTATTAATGTTCAGTTCAAGTGCTATCGCCTCAAGAAAACTTTCTCTGATCACCCAGGTTAGGGACAGTTCCCTGATGTTCATATGCAAAGTGCCTGTCGTAGTTCTCCTTTGAAGCATTTGTCATAATTGAATATACAGAGGGTGCCCAAAAATGTATACACATTTTAAGAAAGGACAAAACTGTATTAAAATTGTAATACTCAATATATATATACTGATAGGAAAGGAGGGACACAATTCATGTTTGACTTCTGCATGACAAGAGGGGCTCAAAGTGGTGACCATCAGCGTCCAGACACTTCTGATGACGGTGAACTACTGCTGGAGCAACGCTGACCACAGTGTCTACTTGTATCGCTGCTCATGCCATTTCAATTGACCATGCGAGTCAAACTGATCACAAATGTGCACAATTATGAGGTGTGTTGGAAGTTCTGTTGCACACTCATGCTTCCATTGTCGTTGTACTTCCACAACATACTCGAATTTCAAAGACCATTTGAAATGGTGTTGAGCTCTCGAATGACAACCATGCTTCCACCATTTTCTTTGACTGTTCTGCCTGCCACAGGGTAATGCTGGTGTTCATTTGATGAACACCATCTTTTTAATGACTGTCATACTACACGTGGCTACCGTAATTCAATTCAACTTGGAAAACTAATACATAGATAACGATAATGCCTCTTCAAATGTGGTTACATTTTTTTGGTACCCCTGGCATAATTGGGAAATGCTTAGTTTGAGCTCTTCCACCAGCACAAAAGCCCTACAAAGGCAGACACATGTATGTCTTTCTTATTCTCTACTGCATGTATTCCCAGCCCCTAGCACAGCAGGTGTTAGATAAATATTTGTTGTGTGAATAAATAAACTCAAGGGATGGGCTGATTCTTTTGTCCCTTAAAAAGGGCTGTGCTCTGATAGATCATTTCCTCTCTTGAATCAAAGCAGGATTCCAAAAGTATCTACTTTTTAAAGCAGGCTTAATCTTATTACCACGTGTATTTGGGAGGGATGGTGGCTTATGCCTTGGTCACTAAGTGTGGTCATCATGACCCTGGTCTAGAAAGCAGAGTGACGTTCAGTGGCCTTTCTCACTAACTGTGCTTCAGGCCCGCCTTCTCCAACACGATTATCTTGCTTTAATATGTACGCAATCTGCCTTGAACAAATGGCTTTAATAATGCCTGTCTCCTGCCGAACACACCTGGGCAGGAGGCGTTTTTCCTGGGCCGCTGTCATGGAGCAGACCTATGCCATGAGCACAAGGACCAGACATGGGGCAATATTGGCCGCTCTTTCTCCCCAGAGTTTGCCTTGGTTGAATCCTTTCGTTCTTTTCGGTGATGAAAGTCATTTCTCTTGCATCCCATTTCTGGAAGCATCTGGCAGTACTCTCGGCATCCGAAATACATAGGCACCATGAGCTCATTCATCTTCCCTGCAGTCTCTCCACATCATCGCTGTGGTCACACTTGGGTGCTCTGGCCGCTAAGAGCTGATTCATCAATGACTGTAAGTAGGGGTGCTGATGTTCGCCTCATTCACTCCAGCGTGATGGCTGGAAAACGCCGATAGTTGGGAGGCATCATTCTGGGTGGATGCCTGCTGGAATTAACTCATGATTCCTTGTCATTTCTGGCCATTTCCGAAGAGAGGTTATAAGTAGACCTGGTGAGACAAAAACCAAGGACAGGTTTCGAAAGTTTAATGCATTATCCCCCAACCCTTGTAAAACTCAGGGAGAAGGAAAGGGAGGCAGAAAGAACAGGTAAGAACCAGAACCAGATGCAAAAATCAATCCTTGCTGCCCAGAGCTGAAATCCTGCTCATTAGAGGGTTGTGACACGGTGACATTCTGACATACTGAGTCCTTCAAGCAACAAACACCAGGAGCAGGTCTTGCCAGTCTTGTCAGCCTGGGTCAAGTCTCGCAAAGTTGCGCATCTTGGCCCACGGGGTTGTGAGAATGGATTGTGAACACGCCTTCTTAGGGGGAGGCAGGGGTGTCTGACATTCACCGTTCCTGCTGGTGTTAGACGGTGACAATAGTAACATATTAATACGAATTTACAGAGTGCTTATTAGGCCCCCGGAATGCAGTGCATGTTCTGATATCCCACCCAGTCTTCAAAAACCTCAAGGAAGCAGGTTTTATTATTAACCCCCTTTTGTAGAAGAGGAGGCTGAAGCTCTGAGTGGCTCCATAACTTTCCCTTGGGCACATTCTGCTGAGCGGTAATGATGCATTTTTCATCCATGTTGGACAGAAGTCCAATAAACACTATTGTATGCCTTTCCTTTAAAAAAGGTGGCAACTAATAAATGAACCCCCTTGAGTCAGGGGAACACCCTCTATGATCCCCCTAACTCCCTTTTTCTAAATAAATCTACAGTTGGGAGAGAAAAGAACCTCCTTCCCAGGAATCCGTTTCTGTTTCTTATCAGCTAGAAGAACTGAACCAGAGGGACAGTGTTTAGTCCCCAGAGCTGAAGCCACCACAGTTCCCGGTGACTGTGAAACCATTCGCTGAGCTTAGTTTTCCCTCTCAGGAGCTTCAAGGCTGGAGTTCAGGAGCTTAACAAAGGAGTGAAAGTCAACAGCTCCCTTGGTGGATCTGGTTATTTAAAGGACTTTCTTTTTGTTTCTGACTCAACACTGGTAGATATTATGCAAAACTCCTCCTAGTAGAGCCTCCTAATCAAATAAATGAGCTGTTTCCATCTAATGGGATTAGGTTTAAAAACACTACGGCGACGAGTCTTCATGGCCTCAGACCCTCTGAGAGCAAACTCACCGTTTGCCAAACTTCTGGGAGAAAGGAGGCCGGGTTGTTCCGTGTTAAGTTAACCACCAGGGGGGCTGCACAGGGACTTCAAGCAAAGTGCATCGCCAAACTCAAAGCTCAGTAGTTCAAACATCTGTGCACCTGATGGAAGCCGGTCCCTTGATTTGAGATTTCTTCACAGAATGCAAAGCTAAATCATGGTAGTGTTTTTAAAAATGCTTATCATACTTGTTATCACTAAATTATTTGTTTGAAATAAAACTCTTGGGAGTGCAGTAGAAAACCACTGTGATCTTTTTTTTCTTTTTAAAGATTTATTTTATTGTTTTTGACAGAGACAGAGAGACAGAGAGAAGGGGGAGGGCAGAGCAGTCTCCATGGTTGTACATCATCTGTTTTTGACATGGTTTCATTCCACACAGGTGGGCGGGGGCCACGCAAGGTGGAAATGGAACTGGGGGCCTCCTGCTTGGGAGGCACGCCTCCTCAAGCCAGGGGCTGAACTGGGGGGGGGGTGAGAACCAAACTGGGGGTCTCCTGCATGGAAAGCACACCCCAGTTCAACAGATGGGGCCACATGGGCCAGGGCCGGGACTCAATCCTCGGTCTCCAGGGCTGCAAAGTGAGTGCTTAACCCACCGAGCCCTCCTGGCTTCCTCCCTATGATCTTTTATGAGTAGTAGTACCTCACAGGTGATCGGAGGTAGCGTCAGCACAGGTGACAGCCAGCTAACCCTGAACTGGCTGATCCATAAAGAGAATTGAGTGGATCACAAACCTAAACAGTCAAGGACTTCCTCAGTCCCCCAGGATAATGTGATCCTACAGTGACATAAAAAGAACCAGTCTCTCGCCATCTCTTTGTGTGTGTGTGTGTTGACTTCACGTCCAGCAGGAAGGAAAATTGTGTGACTTGATGGGGAACGTCTCAAAGTCCTGAGGTTGTAACTCATGGGTTTCGACTGTGTCATGTGCCCATCCCAAATCCATAATGCCGGGCAGATGGGTGTGTCACATGCCCACCTCTGCAGCTGGAGCTCTCTGAAGACTGTGGACTGAGTGGGAGAAGGAATGTACCCCTCAAAAAAAATCAGGCTACTGTTTCCAGACAAGGAGGGAATGGACGCTAGATGATGAGAAATCAACAAAAGAACAGCAACAACAAAAAATCCAGGACAAGAGAGGGTTATGCTTATAAATAATGTGAAGTTTGGAGCTTCATCTAGATATTGAGGCCATCACCCAGCGGTATGTGGAGGCTGGAGATAGGAAATCCGAAAGAATTCATGTGCAAAAATCTGTTAGAACTAATCAGTGAGTTCAGCCAAGCTGCAGGATAAAAGAACAGTGTACAAGAATCAATTGTAGTTACATACCCCAGCAGTGAACAAGCCAAAGAGAAATAAAGAAAACAATTCCCCTTACAAAAGCATTCCAAAGAATAAAATACTTAGCAGTAAATTTAACAAAGAAAGCATAAGACTTATACTCTGTAAGGTAAACATCATTGAAAGAAACTGAAGAAGTTCTAAATAAATGCAAATTCATTTCATGTTCATGACTTAGAAGAACTTACTATTCATATTAACATTTAAAATTGGAACCTGTCAGTATTTCCCAAATTGACCTATAGATGCAGTGCATTCCCTAGTGGAACTCCTGCTGGTTTCATTGCATAATCTGAGAAGTTGCTCTGAAAATTCATATGGAAATGTGAGGGACCCAAAATAGCCCAAAAGTTCTTGAAAAAAACAAACAAACAAAAAAAGACCAGCGTTGAGAACTCAGTCTTCCCTATTTCTAACTTATTACAGAGCACTGCAATATTGGCATAAGGATAGACACATAGATCGATGGAAGAGAATTGAGAGTCCAGAAATAAATCCATAAAATTTCTGCAGTTACCAAGACAGTTCAATGGGAGAAAGAATAGTATTTTCAACAAATGGTGCTGGGAAAACAGGATAGATACATAAAAGAAGGAAGTTGGATTGCTACCTCACATCATACACAAAATTTGACTGAAAATACATCATAGATCTAAATCTAAGAGCTAAAACTCCAAAAGTCTTAGAACAAAATATAGAAATAAATCTTCACAACCTTGTATTAGGCAACAGTTTCTTAGATATGACACCAAAAGCATAAATCACAGAAGAAAAAATAGATTGGGCTTTATCAAAATTAAAATCTTCTGTGTGTCAAAGGACACTATCAAGAGACTAAAAAGACAACTCACAGAATGGGTGAACCTATTTGTAAATAATACATGTGATAAGGGATGCGTATCCAGAATTTATAAAGAGTTCTTACAACTCCATAATAAAAAGGCAGATCATCCAATTTGAAAAGGAGCAAGGCCTTTGGGGTCAAGTTCATAAAGTGCTCTGGGAGCCCAGGGTCTAAGTTTCGTAGCGATGTTTTCTTTGATGCGGTTTATTGTTTCAGGTCTTAGGTGGAGGTCTTTAATGCACTTTGAGTTCCTTTTGGAATGTGGTGACAGGTGGCAGCACACATTCAGGCTCTTGCATGTGGTTTGCCACCAATGTTTAATTACTTTGTGAGGGAGGGGATGGGTTTGCCGGAGAAATACTGTGACATTGTCGGCAGTTGTATTTCACATGTCCCCCAAACCAGCTTGAACTGGTCCTTCACGTGCTAGTCATTTCCCTGTGAAAACCACGCGTGTTGAGTGCAGCGCCTCGCTCCTGTGCATCCCACAGCTCGTGTGCATGAGGGCGGCGTGCCGAAAGCCCTGCAGCCTCCTCTGCGTGGCTGCTCTTCATCATGACGCGTGCACTCGACCTTTCTCCTCTTACGATTTGTCCTATAATGTCGTAGTCCAGCTGCAGGTCATTGAAGGTCACTGGGTTCTCCTCTGCAGTTTCTGTTCAGTCAGACTGGTCATCCCTTCATTGAATTTGGTGCTGGAAACGTCCAAGCACTCACCCCCTGAGTCGCTGGACACCCTGCCTACTCTAGTCCTTCACGGCCGGCCCAGGGTCACGGCACATCGGCCCGTCCTGACACTGAACATACCATGAGCTATTGTGCCGAGGTTTGTGGCTAAGTTCGTGCGTGCTCAGTGGGGACAGGGGATGTGTACTCATCCTCTCAGCCCATCTTGTTTGGCCTCCTTCACGACCTTTGGATCTTTTTGCCACATGGGGAGTAACGTTCTTCTGGCTCTCGGAAGCCCCTCCCTCTGTGCACCAAGTGGGGGACACTGCACTAAATGACAAAAGCCAAAGGGGCCGGGAGTCCCCCTGCCCCTGCCCCGGGTACCTGGAGTGTAGTTACCTCACGCAGACTGCGTCAGTCAGAAGTTCAGGCCCAGGACTTTGAACCGTGAGGGTGTAGGGAGGAAAACACCCGGTGTCCAGCGGCAGTGGTGGCGTGGAGAGTCCACGGGCGATCTGAGCCTCCTATGGAGGCTGCGTCAGTGACGGTCCCCTGGAAAGAATGCTCTTTGCAGTGACCTTGGCCGGGCTCCAGGCTGCTGAGCCTCTCTGGGTCCTGCTCGTTTTCTGACGCTGGTTCCATTCTTGCTTTCACACCTGCGAACTGCTGTCTTTTTCTCCTTAAGTCAGACTTATTTTTGGTTTGTTTTCAAGGATACGTGGAATTTGTTTCCATTCAGTTTGATAAGACACGCAGACAGGGAAGTGACAAGTGGTGGTCAGGAAGGAGGCAGTTTTTACTCACAGGGCCACTTGGGGAAGCACTGAGTTTGGACAGGACGAGAGGGTAGGAGGGCCGAATGAAGGCAAGTGCCTTTATTGTGGTTTCTCCGGGAAGAAAGTGGGGAAGCTGCAAGCAGACTTAGCTTTGAGTAGTTTCACAGGTGCTGGTTCTCAGTGCCCCTAGGTCACTAGTACCTGGCCCCGGGGTGAGCAGAGCAGGTGGATAGTGACCCAGAATGGGAGAGCCACTTAGAGGAGGTAGTGAGGGACGTGGGCCCACACTGGCTGCTTTGCATGTGAAAGGCATGCCCTCCGGGGTCATTTAGGATCTAGGAGCTGGGTAGCCCTGGGTGGGGCAGTTTCTCCAGGTTCAACAGGACCCCAAGACATCAAAGCATCAAATGCAGAAACTCCACAGAGGCTGTTACACTGTTGTTTACGTGTGGGCACCTTGACTGTGCAGCGTTGGTGTTAACAGTGTTCTGATGTGAGAATGCTAAGTATGGAGAATGAAGAAAAGCATCTTAGAGCCAAAAAGTGGAGTGTCAGGCCCTGTTCTGACCCTTCTTTCACCTCTTCTTACTGAATCCTCCCAGGAGCCCCAGGAAGCAGCCCATCATTTTGATTCCAAATGTATTCACGAGGAACTGGAGGTTCAGAGGTTACTAAGCGGCTGCTCCAAAGTCAGACAGATGGAGGAAAAGCCGGGACTCAAACTCTGGTCTCTATGACCCCGGAGCCATGCTTCTAACTGCCATGCACACTGCCTTCCATTGCGCTGCTGTATGGGGGTGCAGGGGTGGGGGGCTGGGGGGTAGTGGCAGCACTCAGTGGAAACCCCAGACTCCAGAGTAGATCAGACGTCCCAGAAACAAGTACAGCTCTCAGCTCCACGGACCCGGCTACACAGAGAAGACAGACTTGTTTTATTTTCCATGAAACATTTCGAACAAATCCAAAGAGGACAAGGGAAGCCTGTGTAGCCGTCATGATTGTCATGGGGTCAGTTTGGTTTCCCCTTGACTCTCGCTCACTCTCAGAGTGACCACCCACCCACCCAAGTCCCCCAAGGATCGTCCCACTTTCAGTCCTGATGTCCCATGTCATACAGGGCCAACCAAGGTGGGTGCCGGCCATCTGGCCTCCTTCCCTTGGCTTATGTTGAAGTGTTTCCAAGATGATGTATCATTGTATCCATCCATATTGAAGAACGCATCTCACAAATACTATAAGGACTTTTCAAAATATGAGTACAGGACCAGCATCGCATCTAAAGAAAATACCCTTGATGTCATAAAATATCCCGACGCTGTCCAGATTTCCTCAGCTGTC
Source organism: Craseonycteris thonglongyai (assembly GCA_004027555.1). Taxonomy (NCBI): domain Eukaryota; kingdom Metazoa; phylum Chordata; class Mammalia; order Chiroptera; family Craseonycteridae; genus Craseonycteris; species Craseonycteris thonglongyai. The sequence continues at coordinate 28,033 of PVKE010010342.1, read as the reverse complement.
ATGCGTGTGTGCAGTACCATCGATTTTATTGAATTAGAGTCTGTATAAGGTCCAGGTAATACTGCGTTACATTGATGTATCTCTTGAGTCTCTTGTAATAAAACGTTCTTCCCCCCACTTCTTTCACCATCTATCTGTTTCAAGTTTCTGATTTGTGTGTCTGGTCGGGTTTCTGACATTCTGCATTTTGCTGATATATACCTGCCATATCACATAGCATGTCGCTCCGTCCTCTGTGTTATACATTGGTGGTTAGATCTGGGTTCAAGTGTTTGGAGGGAGAAGAGAGTGAAATTTCATATGTACTTCCCAATGCATAGCAATCTGATCGGCTCTTTTTATGGTTTACCAGTGGATGTAGGTGGTTATCAGCCTCACCCACCCATTATGACGTCTTCTTTAACTTTCCACCCAATTAGTTTAGTCGCCCTGGATGTCATTGCCCTAGATCTGTTATCATTATTTTTTTTAGGGGTACAAAGTGGTGATGTTCTAAATCTTTCATTCCTTCATTATTAGCTGAGATTTTTTTTAAAAGAAGTTCCAAGCATCAACTCTTTGGTTACCCCAAAGTAGGGATTATTTAGGAAAACCAGCTTCAAAATTTTAACTGTTTCATTTATTTGGGTGGCATTGGTTGGTAAAAATTACATAGGTGCCAGGTGTACAATTCTATAATCAATTGTCTATATGTTGCATTGTGTGCTCACCACCCAGAGTCAGTTCTCTTCCCAACACCATCTATTTGATGTCTCTTCCCTACTCCCCAACACCCTCACCTTCCCCTTTACCCTCAGGTGACCACTAAACTATTGACTGTGAAGATGCTAAACTGTCACTTTATGCAGGATACATGTTTTGTCTTTATTATATTAGGTTTTAGAAATATAAATGGGTAGCCTAACATCTCCAGAGGTGACCACTGAGTGTCATTCAAGTATCCTTTTGAACTCATTTACTTTTGACATATTTAATGATTGGAATTCATTACATGTATTCTTTGTTTTGAAGTTCAAATTGAACCACTTTGGCCAGTGAGGAAGATCATCTTGGGACCCCTCTTGAATCTGTTTGTCCCAACTCCGGCGATCTTTTCTCTCTCTCTGCCCATCTGATCCAATAACATGCTGTGGGATCACTTTTTATATTTCTTGGCCCAGACAAAGAGTTGGTTGACCATGTGTTCAAACAACTCTAATACCTTTTCATAGGAATTAGTATTTAGAAACCATACTCTGGGTTGTGTCATTGTTTATAGGCCTTTAATGTAGACAGATTGAGAAAATGAGTAGTTTTAAAAGTTAAAACACCATCATGCTCAACTATTGATACCCCAGAGGTCGAAGGGTTTATACCCCCAAGTTTCCTGATTCTGTACCTGAGTATTCCTTTCTCATGCACAAACCCTGAGCCCCTACAACACCGACTTGCTTTATCCTGCAACATTCCTAAAACAGTTGTAGAATAACTGGATCTGTTTTAAGAATCAATATTATAACTGAAAGTATGATATCCAAAAACAACTTGCAATTTCTTTGCAGGTGTTTTTAACCTTAGGCTATAACCAGCAGGGACATGCAGGAAATTACTATTTTCAAGTGGTTTACCCTAATTCCTTACCATTCAGCCACCAACTTGATGAATAGTTTCGTTTGTTTATTTCATTGTGCTTTCGATATGGAAGGGTTGCTTTTTAAACTCTTGACTTAACTTTATTTTATAATTTTTTGAAATATTTACCTGTTTAAAAAAGTATGTATTTGGAACAGATTGCATTCAGAAAAGTCTGACTTCCGTTCTTCCCCCCTCCGTGTGTTTCTTCCCAAAATAAGTCGTTACTGTTTTGTTTTAGTTTTGGTTTATTCTCCCATTGCTTTTCTAAAATATAAGCTAGTAAGTATTTCTTCATGTTTGCTCCCTTTCTTGGGTAAAAAGTAGCATGCTCTAACCATCTTCTGCACGTTACTTTTTTACTTAAAACATATGCTGAAGATCAGACCTTAACATTTTATACAGATGCAGGAAATTCTCCTCATCTGTGGTTATTTTCTATGAAGTCATCATGAACACGGAATTAGCAAGCCCTCAGTCATCGCACCTGGGGAAACCCATGGTTAGGTTCCCATGAGCCTCTGGTCACACAATTTTCATCAACTCATCAATCCCTAACTTGTTTTGTGTGTCTCTCTTTCGAGAAACATTATTTAATAATATACTATGATATGACATGACGTGACATAACATTCAAATATAATATAATGTACTATAATAATATACTATCACATATGATTTTAACATAACATACATAACAACATAACATAACAAAACAAATATAACAACATAATATAGCATAACATAATATACTATACTATAATGTACTATAATAAATATAATGTACTATACTATACTATATATAGTATACATAATATACTATAGTATACTATGACATACCATAACATACCATAACATAACATTATTAATATAAACAATGTAATGTAATACAATATAATATAATTAATAACATAACATTGTTAATATAAACAATGTAATGTAATACAATATAATTAATAACATGATTAATATGAACAATGTAATGTAATACAATACAATATAATGAATAACATCACATAACATATATAGTTAATCCCTAAGCATTGAACTCAGCCTCTAACTCTGACACCTGAACAAAGCTCATGGAACACAACACACACATTTTCTCTGTCCCGCACATCACAGGGGTCTTTTGCTTGGGGCTGTTTGCTAGCACTTCAGCTTTATGTTGGGGCCATTTTAAGCAGGGAAATTGCCATCAAATAGGACAAGGATGTGAGAAGCATGGCACTGAATACTCTGTAAAGGACCTTTAGGTTTACAGGGTGAGAACTGAGCTGCCTTGTTTGAGCTCAGCTGGAAGTGTGCTTGGCAGACAACTCAAGTTGTTGCTGTTTGTGCACGGGCATGTCTGGGAAGGGCCCTAAAAGGGTTTTCGATATTGACTTTGGGGTTACAGATACATTTCAGCCACTGGGTGCGTTTGTAGCTGTAAGTGCACACACAACAAGGGGAGATGTTGCTTCTCGTTCCTGTCTTAGAGTTGCATCTTACTCCGCCATGTGGATGTATCATAGTTTTTTCAGTGGGTCCCCTATCTGTGGACATTCATGTCCTTTCCAGTCCTTTATATTACAGATGGAGCCACAGTTCGTAGGCTCATTGCACATTTGTGCATTCACATGTTTGTGACATCTGATCCTTGGCCTGGAGTCCTTGGAGGGGATAGCTTGTCAAAAGATCAACGTACAGAGAGCTTTCTGTAAAAATGGACAATGTTGTCACCTTAACCGTGTGCCACCCTGCCTTCCCACCAGAGCTCATGAAGGAGCGTGTGTCTCCACAGCCTTACCAACCACATGTGTGCTCTGTCTTCTGGATATGGGCCAGTCTACAAGTGGTTGCTTCAATAGAGTCTTAATCTGCATCTCTCTCATTATCTGTGACATTGCCTTTCTTGGCATCGTGCTATGGGGGCCCTTGCATTTCTTTTTCTGTCATTTTTGGTCACCTGTCGTGTGGGAGGCAGCTTCTTATTGGCAGGGAAGTGAAATACTGTCAGAGTGGGCTTTCCTAATAAGGGGCAGAGGAATGGTGACACAGGTAGTGGCTGGGTCCCCTGGGGCCATGCATGTGGGACCTTCAAGGAGAAAATCTGGTCATCCCTGTAAGACATGCTTGAGATGAAAGGAGACATCTGGCTTTCAGCCAGTGGGCTGAGCTTAAAGCCCTAAGCTCATGGTCACTGTCATGAGGCAGGAAATGTGGCAATGGAGGCTAGCGAGGTAAACCATCAGAGCCAAGGGAAAGGCAGCGAGCGGGAGCCTCCCCGTGTGGCGTGGCTTCAGTGGCTGGAGAGAGGAGCCAACGGAATCGCTGTGGAGCGGTAAGAGCTCAGAACACATATACAACACTAATTAGACCTCTTTTCTTCCACTTAGTGGCTATGTGATCTGGCCTGCATTGCATCTCTCCCTGAACCTCAGTTTCCTCATCTCCCAAGCAATGGATGGGGGGCCCTCCTAGGATTTCTGTGGAGAAAGGATGGTGCACCATGTCTGGTGTTCACTAAGGGAATGCGATTGGTAGCTATCCCTGTGATACAATGGGAACTCCCTGCCTTCCCCAGGGCGTGCCCAAGAACAGAGGTGGGGCAGCGAGTGAAGGTGGGCAGCCAGAGTGGCTCTTGCCATGATGAGGTTGAGGGGTGAGGAGATGCCCTCCACCCCCTGGATTGTGCTTCAGGAAATAGGAGATAGCTCGTGACAGCCTGTGAAGAGGAAACTTTAAACAGCTTCTTTAAAGGGAACAATTAACGTGTTCTTTAATATCTACTTTGGGTTTGAGGTCTTTTCCATGAGATTCAGACATCTCTCTAAGGAGACTTTGGTTTAGCTTTGAATTTATCAGTTCCTTTCTCACTTCAATCCGTGTGTGTGTGTGTGTGTGTGTGTGTGTGTGTGTGTGTTTAAAGATTTATTTTATTGCTTTTGACAGAGACAGAGAGAGACAGAGACAGAGAGAAGAGGGAGGACCCAGAGCAGTCTTCATAGTTGTACGTCTTCAGTTTTCGACATGGTTTCGTTCCACACAGGTGGGCGGGGGCTGCACAGGGCGGGAGCTGGGCTGGGGGCCTCCCACGTGAGAGGCACACCCCCTTGAGCCAGGGGCCAAACTGCAGGGCAGAAACGGAACTGGGAGCCTCCCATATGGGAAGCACACCTCAGTTCAGCATATGGGGCTGCATGGGTCGAGGCCGGGACTCGATCCTCGGTCCCTGGGGCTGCAAAGCAAGCACTTAACCTGCTGAGCCAACCCAGCTTCTCCATTCATGCGATTTTTGGTGGTGCTGAGCCCCTGCCCACCTTTGCTAACTATAAGGGAAGAGACATGGTCATACCTAGATCTACTCCTCTGTCACAGTGGGCAGTTCAGGGGATGGCTACATGACCTAAACACAGCCAGGGAAACATCGTGAGCAGGACCAACCCTGAAATGTCCCATGATGGGCGGAAATCAATGTCTTCTCCAGGGAACATGGAGTGGGGTTGGTGTCACACCAAATGGATATGAGCTGGTGGAGTGGCCGCCTCAGAGTGATTGTCCCAGCCACACAGTTTGTTTCGTAAACACAGAGCACTTGGCCACTTGCCAAGTCACTGCTCATCACACTGGTGATTCAGAGCATCTTCTGGGTTCCAGGGGGAGAAGTCAGTCGTCCATCTGCAGACACTGGAAGGCTGGGAACCAGAGCAGGGCGACTCTTGCGTGCTCCATGTCTCTCCGATCAAGGCCATTTGGAGAGGCAGCCCGTGTTGCATGTCATGACAGACACACCAGCCTCTGCCAGCCCGTCCCCGTCTCTGATCTGGCTCCTGCCTGCCGGCCCCAGCGAGGCCTGTGGAGAGGCCATCGTTCAGATAGAATTTGTGTAGCTGATGTGCGAGCCCACGGAAGAATGTCCTTGCTATTTATGCACGGGGTCTAGCATGCAGGATAAACGTAGCCGGTTGGGAGAGCCTGGCTCTCTGATCTTGTTAGAGCCAAAGGCTAGCTCACCACAGCGGAGTTCCTGCAGTGTCTAGTTGCAGGAGGCCCCCTAGGATGCAGAGGGGCCCCTGTTTCCTGAGCTTACAGAGCATAAGGAACCGATGTGTTCTGACCTCCCCAGACAGCTTAGCACGTCTGCAATGCAATAAAACTGAACGTTCACTTGCTTTACCCCCTGTCAAGAACCACTCTGGAATCCCTTGCCTGATGCATATGGAAGACACAAAACTGGGACTGGGCCAGGAGATGTCTCCAAATTGGTCTGCTGACCAAAAACGATCCAGCCATGTACTATGGAAACTAGAGGCCTTTGTGGCTAGATTTTTTTTCTGGACAGCCCTCCTACACTAAAAACATGCCTGGGACCAAGAGCTTTTTCATCCCAGAATTTTGGCTCAAGTGACAGCCCCTGAAAGGGCCCCATGGGAAGGAGTGGTTGTGCGTATGATAATCTCAGAATGGCAGAACTGGTTTTTTTAATCATCCCAGAATTCCCAAAGTTACCAACCTATTTAAAAATTATATCTAGGGGAAGCTGGGATGGCTCAGTGGATTAAGAGTTCACTTTGCAGTCCTGGAGACCAAGGATCGAGTCCCAGCTCTGGCCCGTGTGGACCCATATGCTGAGCTGGGAGTGCCCACAGCTCAGTTCTTGCCGGGATCTATGTGGGAGGCTCCCGGCCCAGTTCCTGCCCTGCGCAGCCCTGTGCCCACCTGTGGAGTGAAACTATATGAAAAACTGATGCTGTCAGCTATGGAGACTGCTCTGGGCCCTCCCCCTTCTCTCTGTCTGTCTCGCTCTATAAAAAATTTTTTATCTAAGCTTATAATAATGGTATTTATATTCTATGTGTTTATGGAAATGGCTGGGAAAATATTAAAGATATAAAGAAGAAATAATCATGCTACCAAGAGATAATCATTACTTATTTTGATGACACGCCCTTGAAGAGTCCTTGGCATAAAGGAAGGCTTATGTTGTGTTCGTTATTGTTGTTGTTATTGTTTACAAAGACCAATGGGAACTCTATACATTGTTTAATACATGGCTTAAATCCTCTTAACATTGAATATATTTCCATGGTGTGAAAATGACTTCCATTGCATTATTTTCAGTGACAATGTAATAATTTTTCATTATATGAATGTACCATAGTCTATTTACCTAAATCCCCTTTTGTTGGATATGTAGGATATCCCTCCTTCTCTTTCTCTTCTTTTTTCTCCCTTCCCTTCCCTTCCCTTCTTTTCTCTTCTCTTCTCTCCTCCCTCCCCCACTCTCTCTGTCTTTGTCTCTCTGTCTCTTTCTCTCTTCTTACCTAAGTGTGCTATTATGAGAGTCTTGTGCTAAATATCTTATAGAGAGCAATTTTTGCACATGCCTGCTATGGTTTCCCAAGGATAAATGCCTAGAAGACATATCTCTGGGTCAAGGAGTATGAGCGTTGTAAGATGTCTAATACATACTGCCAAATTGTCCTTCGGGAACCTTCCAGTATTTTATATTCCCACCAAACAGTAAATGAATCACAGTTCCTGTTTGTATACACTCTTACCAAAAGTATGCACATTTTTTATTTGCTGTTTCTAAGTTCTCCTTGAGTGCCTTATTTTCAGATGCTACCATTCTTGGGTACCAAAGGAAAAGACTATGTCATTGTCACCACTCTAATAGAAAGAAAACTGACTTTGAAATCACAAGGCCTGCAGTCCTATCTCCTAAAAGAGGCAGTGGTCATGTTATCTCTTGCTTCATAACAAAACACTCCAAAACTCAGTGACTCCAAACAATAACCATTGTATTACATCTTGTGGTTCAGAGGGTGGGGGTAGGGTGGGGGATGACTGAGCTCAGCTGGGTGGTTCTTCTGGTCATTGGTGTTTGTGAAGACTGAAATGATCTGAGGGCTTGATTGGGCTGGAACAAGCGAGACAGCTCACTCATGTGACTGTCCTGGGTGCTGACTTTTCCTCAGGGCGTGAGTATCTCAGCTCTCTTCCGTGTGGTCTAATCGTCACCTGGTTTCCTCACACCATGGTGTTTGAGTTTCGTGAAGTGGGAAACAGAAACTGCCCGTTATATTAAGGCTTGAGTTTGGAAGCCCAGAATGTCACTTCTGCCATGTTTTTCTTGGTCAAAGTCACAATGCCAGCCAAGACTCAAGAATTGGGGAAATATGCCCCAGCTCTTTATGTGACAGGTGACATGTGTTTTCAGGGTGGGGACGGATTGTTAAGGGCCATCTTTGGAGACTAGATAACAAGGGCAGCAGGAAGAAATGCAAGGAATACAACCTCCAGAGTCAGGTGACTTTGGATTTCAATCTTGGCTCAGGCACAGCTGTGTTACTTTGGGCGTGCCACTTAAACTCTCTGAGTCTTAGTTTCTAAATATGAGCCACAGGTATAATGAAGGCTCTTTGTAATCACGAGAGTGAAAAGTTATATATATGCGTATATTTATATATACAGTCACATTTTATTTAACAATGGGTATACGTTCTGAGAAATGTGTCTTGGGTGATTCTGTCATTGTATAACCATACAGAATGCACTTACACAAAGCTAGATGGTGTAGCCTACTATACACCTAGGTTACCTGGGCCAGACAGCCTATTGTTTTCAGGCGACAAACCTCTACAGCATATATGGCCAAAGCAGTTTGTTGGTGATATTGAGAGAAAAGGCTGGGTGTGACCACAATGTTGCATTTACTGCTAGCTCTGGGTGATTGAAGAGAATCATTGTTCATCACGTGACATGCACATCCGTGGTGAGTCTGCAAGTGCTGACGTGAAGGCAACTGAAGAACTTTTGGAAACTCCAGAGAAGCTGATGGAGGAGGAAGATCACTTGCTAGTTATTGACTTGGCCTCCTGATTGGATGGATGAAAATCCTTTTAGGGATTTATTCCCAGAATAAGGAGGTTTCATCCATATTGAATATAACCTCACTAGGCAATAGGAATTTTTTCAGCTCCATTGTAATCTTGTGGGATCATGGGCATGTATGTGGCCCACTATGGACCGACATGTCATTATTATGCAGTGTATGACTGTGTGCATATGTATGCATACTCATGCAAATTGGTGTGTGTGTGTGTGTGTGTGTGTGTGTATCTCTTTCTCTCTATCTATGGATCTCTCTATCTAAATTCTATGCATAGCAAGCACAGAAGTGTCAATTCAAGTCATTATTACAGTTCCTGGATTGGCCATTTCTAGACCCATGGCCCAAGAAAGTCATTTAGTCTCTGTTGCGTCCTCTGCAAAATTGGAAGAAATGCTATCTCCCGAGGGTGTGAAGAAGTTTAAATGAAATAATGTAGAAAGACATCCTTTGTTGCCCTTTGAATGTTCTAAATATCTTATTTTTTTCTGGGGATGTGGCAACCCAAGCAGATATGCAATGTCTTATTCACTATTATTTATGAGGATTCTTGGCTGGGAATGAATAACAGGACTTCATTTTCCTAGGTTGAAAACCATAATCTCCCCATCTCTTCCATCAGGAGACATAGAAAATTCAGACAACTTGAATTTTTGTGTTTATTTTAGAAATAAACTTACACATAGACATCATGGCATAGCAGGGGGAAATTAAAATCTTACCATCTGCTATCAGACATCATTCTGGAAAAGAGATGTTTACCTTCCAATCTACAGTAAAAGTTTGCTCTCCGCAGATGGTTTTAGAGGGGTATTTTCTTTTATGTGTGTGTGGAGGGAAGGAAGTGTGGAGTAAAATTATAAAAGATAAGTTGTGTATCCCAGACTTGAGGTGATGCTGGGAAGATTTTTAAAAAGAACAATATATATATTTGTTCCATCGGAACAGAGAAAAGTGTTCCTAGGAAAAGTATAAGCTTTGGAAATGATGGGAATCTCAGGGGGCACCAGATGTGAGGTTGGAGTTCAAGGTAATTTCATTTAGATCTTTTAGGAAGTCAATGTGGCCCTAAATACTTTCTGTTAGTCTAGAAAATGAGGCCATTGGGAATTAGCCATTCAGAGAGAAGCTTTATCAGGAGAACACATTCTCTGTATTTTTCCTGTGTCACCCATGTGCAGAATCTTTCATGTGCAGGAAAAAAAACCAAAAACCCAGTAGATTTCCAGTGTAGCAATGCAGATTGAACCCACCCATTTATCTCCAGTCCTCCTCAGAGACTCCCACTTAAATGGCGTGAAAGAGATGAAATAGCATGAATGAAGTGATAAACCAGAACCAGAGAGGAGCCAGTAATGGATAACCCATGTCAACCAAGTTCTGAGCAATGCAGTGTGGAGTGATGAATGGCAACTGAAGTAACAGACTGATGAAGAGGACAATCTACGGACTTATCAGGGAGAGGGGGCTATAAATAAAAATAGGCTGATTTGGGTCACAGAACCTTAGGAAGGTTCCGTAATTGGAGGGGTACCAGCTATCCCAGAATGCCCAAGGAAAGGGGGTGTACCGATAATAGGAGAGTCCCTTAGGATACTGCCAGATAAGAAACCCCATCCTGCGAACAGGCACAGATGGGTGGGGAAGAGCTGGGGAAATTGAATCCGGATGGCTCTTTATTCAGAATGATCAAGCGCAGAGAATAATGAGCCTGTGAGGCAGAGTGAGGGGAATAAAAGCAAGTCAGTGTGCTGAACGGTGAGACTGCCCAACCTGCCTGCACTGGGCTGCTGGAATTGTGGCAGCCAGGATTGTACCTCAAGACAGAAGAAGATCAGAGGAATCTTCCTGAAAGAAATAGAAAGGAACATGAAAAAAAGAACTACAGAGGCTAATGTTTGGGGGTATACTAGCAGAATGACTTGGTCCTTGAGAGTGAAATTCTTTCATGAATTTCAATTAATGAACCCCATCCAACGACCCTCCAATCAGTGTGTGTGTGTGTGTGCACTTTATTCAAATATTTATGTGTAGGAAAGGGGTAGTCAGCCTCTTGGGAAAAAAGTCTTCAGCGTGAAAAAAACCCCTAAAATACACACTTACATGGGATTTGAGGAAACGCAAATCCAATGCATGAAGCAGAAGATAACTTCAAATGTGTCATAATTAGAGAAAATATTTCATCCATGCAGCTGGAGAAGAATGCTATAAAAATGAACAGCAAGAGATCAAGAAACAGCTCTTAGAAATGAACACTATGGAGGAGCAAATGACCTTTCAGAAGCATAGCTGGAAGGGAAACTTCAGGAAATTTCCAAATGGGTAGAAACAAAAGTCACAGGCGTGGAATTGGAGAAGAGCTAGGACGAGTAGAGGAGCCACTCCGGTGTTGTCTATAAATCAGAAACTGCGGAGAGGAAAGAGAATGGCAGGGAGGAGATGATCAAAAGATGAATGGGAGAAATTCACCCAGAAGCACACGAGTGGAAGCTCCAGGCTGTGGAGACTTGCGGAGTAGCCTGTACAGTGAGCTTTACACTGCAGGATAAGGGATGCCGTTTTGAGACCACAGAATGCTGAGGATGCAGTGGTAATCCCAAAAACGTCCAGGGAGTAATGAAGGAGGACGTGCCAAGGATTCAGAATGAGGCCTTGACATCGGACTTCTCCACAGCAATGCCACTGCAGACCCACGCTCTCAAAATGAGAACCCAGCATTTGACAGCCACCAACACAGCCATGGAAGAGTGAAGACGTTGTGCAAACTATTTTCAGACGGGCGCGGACTCAAAAATTGACCCGAGGAACTTTTTAGAGGATGCAACTTTCTAGAAAGATGAAGGGAGGGAGGGAAAAGGGTAATGGGATTCAAAAGATCAGAAAGGTTAACGAGGGGTGTGGGAAGGTGACGGAGGAGAGGAAGGCTGCAGCTGGACAGCTACCCGTCCATATGGGAGAAGACCGCACAGGTGCCCTGACCGGGTACCTTTTAGGCAAAGGGCTGATGGCTTATGGATGAGCTTTCTGAAATTCAAATTTCTTTGGAGTTCTGGTGGAGATTTCTGAGGGGAAGTCATGTGAAATGCATAGAAAATCAGTCAGAGGGGAAGGCAAGAACTGCGGGAAAATCTCAACCTGTCTGAGGAAGAAACGGAAGCATTGTATCTGACTGGGTTCAGCAGCCACTGGGATGCAAGTGCTAATTATCGAGTTACCCCCCCAAAAATGCAGTATTAGAGAGTAAACAGGATGGGAGTGGGTGGGGAGAGAGACCGAAAAAGACAGAGAGAGAAGGGGGGAAAGAGAAGACAAGAAGGTGGGGGAAGGAGGGAGAAATGGGGGAGTGGTTAGGGGGCAAGGAAGGAAGGAGACGGGAAGGGAGAAGATTAGATCTTCAAATATCATCAACAGGAAGTTAAAATCAACAAATTCAGAAACAACAGTATAAGCCACATGGAGGGAAAATACCAGGAATGATACCAGTTAAAGGCTATTTCCTCTGAGGAGCGGTCATTAGTGGTGAGAAGCCCCCTCCGTTTTTCACTTTGAACTATGAGCACATCATACTTTGATAACAGTGGACATTAAATTTTAAAAACCAGACCTCCCAGGACAGGCCCTGGGCATTTGAAGGTGAAACATTGGTGAGATAATCGCTGCTCATCATCGGCATTCAGCCATCGTTGACCCCCAATTTTGTGCCAGACTCTCCATGACATGTGACCACTCACATCATCCTCCCAACAGCTTCCCTGGGGACACACCGTTCTCCTCATTTTGCAGAAGTTGATACTCTGGGAAGGGAAGTAAGCCTGTAAGTGAATCTCAGAGCCAGGACGCAAGTGTACATTTGCGTGACCCCAAAGTCATGCTTTTCCTATCAGCCCGGCTGACTTTCTGTCATTGGTACCTGTTGATGCTCCCACTTCGCCACAGAAGAACGGGATTTCAAATCTAGAAGGAGTCTCACCGATCGTCTGGTCCCAAGCATTTCATTTTGTAAGTAGGTAAAGTGAGGTTCTGTCACTCGACTGAGAGATGTGCTTATTGGCAGCCAGCCTGGCCCAGGTTCTGCAAGTACAATGCTGTCAACAGCGTGGGGGGAGCTAGGAGTCCTCCAGTGAGCTGGAATCCCAGCTATTTATTTGTTCCCGAGAAGAGGCACACCTGGCGACTGCAAGAAGTGGGGAAAGTAGGAGTCCAGCCATGGGACTTGGCCACGGCTCAACAACGCCCGCTGTGGTCTTGGGTTCTTGGAACTGTCTTGTAGCTGGGACATCCTCACAATCTTCATGAAGTGACATGTGCTGATAGCTCCTTGGGGACAGGGCTGTCCAGGGAAAGTCACCTGCTCATCCTGTCAGGGTTTTCTGGCAGAGCTCAAATCATGGACCCCATCTGCCCCTCCTGGAGCAGAAGAGGCCCAAGGGGAAGCAACTAAAAACCATCCCACAAACAACACACCATCTAATGCTTACTGAACATTTACTGAGCGCCAAGACTATGCTTAGACCTGAGTCTGCATTATCTTATTTTATGTTCACAGCAACTCCATAAGGTCCGTATCCATTATCCTTCCCCTTGGACAGATGAGAAAACTGAAGCTCAGATTAGTTGAATTCTTGAGAAGGCTTCGGGCTTGGCAGAAGTTCCGATTCCTTGACCTCAGGACTGCTTCTCCTCACTGTTATGCTACGCAGTCTGTTCCCTTCTCTGTCACTCAAGGTGCCTCTGACTCAAAGAAAGCCAGCCAGGAAGAAACAGAATTCAGTGAACTGAAAACTGGACCCCACACAGCTTAGCCTGTGACTTTTGCCAGAAGCATCCTCAGCCCCTGAACTTCCAGATTCCCAACATACCTGGTTATTTCCCAGGAGCACCTTGCAACCAGCTTTACACATCCATCTTCTCTGGGAGTCTTTCTCAGGCCCAGTCGCCTGGGTTAGAAGCCCATCCTCTTCCTCACCAGCTCTTGTGATTTACTCTCGTGCTTTGTCACTATTCATTGATGTATCTCGTTCCTGCCAAATGCGATGGCTGCAGGGACTAGAGCAAGTGTTAAACATGGCTCCGGTCTGCGGTAGGCTGAAGAGTGTCCCCCCTCTGCAACCTGTGAGCATGTCACTTCACATAGCAGAGGGACTCTGTGGGCCTGGAGATGGGGGGATGCTCCTGGTTATTCAGGTGGGCTCAATATAATCACAGGGTCTTCGTAAGAGGAGAGCAGGAGAGTCGGAGTCAGAAGCAGGTCACAAAATGATGGACGCAGAGGCTGACTGACCCCCCTTTGAAGATGGAGGAAGGTTCCATGAGACAAAAAATGCAGATGGCTTCTAGAAGCCAGAAAAGGCCAGGGAGTGGGTTCTCCCCCAAAACCTGCAGGAGGGGCCCCATCCCACCTGCTGACAGCTTGATTATACGACGTCCAAACTCCACAACAGTAAAGTAATAAACTCATGTGTCTTTAAGCTACTAAATGTGTGGTAATTTGTTGCAGCAGCGACAGGAACCGGATACATCGCTCTAGGTCTTACATAGTGCTTGACACAGTGTAGGAACGTAGTGAGTATTTCTTCAATGAATGAACAAGTCATTTGTAACGCAATCTATGAGTCTGGATCCTGTCTCTCTGTGGGTAAAGGCTTCTGAGTGAACAGGGAAAAAACAACGGTGGCAAGGACATTGCTTCAGAAATCTGTAGCAGCCGTTCTAGTATCCAGGTGCTTCTCTGTGAGCAATTCCAATAGATTGACCCTGTGACTTGGGCAAATGCCTTTAATCTCTCTGGGTCTCTGCTTTTCTCATCTGCAAGAACGTAAAAGGGAGTTCAATGTTCTCCCTGACAATGAAATTCATAAAGACAGATGATGTGATTTGGCCTGAGTGCTCAGAAGACAAGGCACTATATGAAGACCAGGTAGCATTATTGTTGCATTAATAATAAATATTTAAGAAATAAATCCATGGCTTCAAAAACCAAGAAAGCCAGACATTCAGAGTTACCTGTCACTGCGGGAAGGTTGTGCACCCTTCCTGAGCTGAAGCATGAAGCCCATTGAATAGTTCCTCATTTTAATATTCTGCAACTTAAGAAACCGAGCACATAGCTTAAGGATTAAATATTAAAATATTAAATATTAAATTGGACAGCAGCAATCCATCGCAGACTTGAATCTACCTGGTTTACTGAGGGTCTCTGGGTGCCTTAAAAACTCACAGCACTGCTCATAGTCACTGAGGTCATTTCTTACAGTCTCCCCACCCCCCACTTTTTTTTTTTGCCAGACACACTGGCACCATATACAGCTTTTTATCAATCAATCTCAAAGAATGGAACGAAACAGAGCAAATACGAGTGTCTGTACTTGAAGTCGCCTCTCTCGCATGACGAATGTAGCGGTTACATTTCATAGACGTGGCCGATTATTCTGAGCAAGGGCAGGCTCTGTCTCCTTGGTCCACGCCTGTTTTTTCTTGACTCCTCGCGACGGCAACTTCGTGAAACCTGACTCGCAACCCCTGAGCCTGATCGCTTTTGTCTGCCACAGTGGTCTGACATAGGCTGACCAGACGTCCTGTTTTAAACGGGACAGACAATAATGGTACTGTCCCGTTTCAAACTCTGTGTGCGGTCAGCCTCGTCAGATAGCCCTCTGGTGTCCCCCTCTCCCAAAACTCCCACCCCCAAGCAGCGCCTCAAGAACCTGTTTGTCTTCTCTCTGTCTGCCTCCCTTGTCTGAGTGTCAAACTCTTGCACACAGACTCGAAGCTCCTGCTATTCAAAATCCATTTCTGGGAAGTGAGCTGATGCCGGTCATTTATAATTCATCCTTTAGGTAAACCGCGCGGTTTAGTGAAAAGACAGAGAGACCCAACTCCACTGTGTAGCTGCTGAACGATGCTTTACCTTGGAAATGATTTCCTCAGCTGTTAAGAGGACGGTAGAACTAAATGGGATCATGTTTACATTGCTGTTACCGTCCAGAGGTTTGGAGGTGTACGCTGAGTCACAGTTCCTTTGGTGACTCAGTGAACAGAATCGGAAACCCCAAAGAGGCTGGCCTGGCGACACCTCCCCAGAGCGTGTGTTGGGAGGTATGTGCAGAAGGAGGAGGAAGAAGGAGAAAGTGTCACTTCCTAACATGGTTCTCAACCACAGGCTGTCCCCTGGCTGTATTTCCAGGTACAGGTCTTAAATTTACGTGCACATGCATAGGTAATCATCCAAACACTGCTATAGTGCCCAGCGCGCTGGACACCTGAAATTTCCAGGCTCAACCACAGACGGTGTCACTGTCAGCTCCTATGACTATTGAGATCTTGACTTTGAACCGAGAGAACTGGTGAAATTTTCCCTTTATTTCATCTTGACTCCCAGGGGTCTCTTGTATCTCCTCATGTTCACTGGTTACGAGTATTCAGGGCTGTCTTTGCCATCAGCGATCGTCCACTGTTATTGAAACTCAACCATGATAAGGGGTCAGTTCTTATGGGAAAATGACCTATGGAAATTTGCCTACATCCCTCTCCCATAGCCCTTGAGTTCCGCATCCATATCATATCCCAGTGAGTCACAGAATGTGGTGATAGTTGTTAAATCCTAGCCTTGTCCTGGTGACATATATACAACGCTGCCCAGTGGCCAAGGCATGGAGGGCTTCCTTCTTACTTCTGTTGGAACACATAATCAGCTCCCTCCTTTCTCCAGAATTCCCCGATTCTTATCAACTCAGACCGGTGCCACTTCCTCTGTGAGACTTTCCTACTTACTCCAGATCCTGGTTTCCTGTGTTTCCTTAGAATTGTTTCATTAGGTAATTCATCCATTTCAGTCTTCCTATAGCCATGATCTATTTATATATTGTCTTCTAGTGTTGGGGCCATGCAAGCAATGATAGCAACAGTGGCAACATTAAATAAACACACAGT
Source organism: Craseonycteris thonglongyai (assembly GCA_004027555.1). Taxonomy (NCBI): domain Eukaryota; kingdom Metazoa; phylum Chordata; class Mammalia; order Chiroptera; family Craseonycteridae; genus Craseonycteris; species Craseonycteris thonglongyai. The sequence continues at coordinate 11,613 of PVKE010010342.1, read as the reverse complement.
AGTTTTTGCTTACTAGACTTTAAAGATCGGGGCCTTTACCTATGATATTCATTAGCAGGTATTTATTTATTGAGCAAATTCACATGCATTGGGTGCTGTCCCAGGTGCTGAATGGGCAGCACAAAGACTTGCCTGGTTCCTGCATTTTTTGGACCCTATAGTCTTTTTTTTTTTAAGATTTATTTTATTGTTTTGATATAGAGAGAGACAGAGAAAAGGAGGAGGGCCCAGAGCTGTCTCCACAGTTGCACATCATGAGTTCTCGACATGATTTCATTCCACACAGGTGGGCGGGGGTCGCTCAGGGGAGGAACCGGGCAAGGGGCCTCCTGCATGGGAGACACGCCCCCTGGAGGCAGAGGCCGAACCAGGGACCTCCCACATGGGAAGCTCACCCTGGCGAGAATTGAACTGGGGCTACACCCTCAGTTCAGCATATGGGTCCACACGGTCTGAGACTGGGACCTGATCCTCAGATCCCGAGGCTGCAAAGTGAGCGCTCAATCCACTGAGCCATCCCAGCTTTCCTGGACCCTGTAGTTTCGATCGGCTATAACAAATTATAGCCAATGACCTGCTTCTGTATGGCTCATGAACTAAACATGCTTACTCATATCATCCTCCTCCTCATCATCATTATTAATTCTACATTTTAAAGTGCTGGATGGGGTGGAGCAGAGATATGTGGGGAAGAAGAGAGAGAGAGAGAGAAAGAGAGAGAGAGAGAGAGAGAGAAACAGGAACAGAGACCTCGTGTGGCTCATTAAACCTGAAATATTCACCATCTGGTCTTTTACAGAAAAAATCTGCTGACCCCTGGTGATCTCACTTCATTTTCTCAGCTCTCCTGCAAGACACATTTTTCATTATATACATTTTACATACAAGAAAACTGGGGTTCAAAGAGGCAAGCTATCATTCGCAGGATAATTCAGCTAGTACTTTTCTGAGCTGGCAGTTCAGACTAGAATGTGTTTGGTGTATCTGGGGCCAATACTGTGCACTCGTTCTAGATGTAGAAAGAGAGACTCGTGCTGAAATCTCAGCTCTGCCCCGTTCAGCTTTGGAAAACCCACATTGTTCTGCCACCATGTTTTTTCTGAAATACTCTTAACCCACCCTAGGAGTGGGGGAAACAGTGCTTTAAAAAAGTCAACTTCTGGTGGAATTAAGACCAAGGACTTTGGGGATAAGGTAGAAAGAGTGCTTGTCTTCACATGAGGACATTAGTTTTGATTCTCTCTGGGCCCCCGAATCTCCACCCATCAAATGGAGTGGTTGGATTGTTCAACTTCCAAAGTACCTCCTCACCTGAACATTCTTTCCAGGGATACGTATCTTTCCCTCCAATTGGGTTGTACACATTTCTCTTTATCCAACCATGACTGTATTATAATTGTTGACCCACAGAATACTGGTTAAATATTTAATTTAAATGTTTTCATTGGAAGGGTCTGAAGCCCTAGCTATGCCTCTAAAATGTCTGCTTATTCTGTTTGAAGGGTTGTTCGCATTATTTCATGTTGTTTTAGCTTGTACTTTGTAATAAGAAGGGCAAAGTGTCTAAGGCAACCAGGACGATTGGTGACCGATTCCTAACAGTGACCAAGGGGCCACCTTCCAGGATATCTAAAACTAATAACAGCTCAGCTGCCAGTCTTTACTCTGACCCCCAAACAAATTACCGTGGACTGATAGTGTGCTTTGTGAATTTCCAATGGAGGATGTACCTGTCGAGGTATCTAACTTGTATCAATGTGACCCAAATAGCTTCCAAGGAGATACACACTCACCTGTATGTTAGAGCCACGTACCCAAATCTGGTCCTCACGATTCTTTCTCAGCCCTGTGTGTCTGGATCAGATAGACTAAGACACGTTTTGAAAAGTGAGAGGTTTGCTGTTGAACGGGAACAGATGATGCGCATTTCCACACCTTTGTGAAGACAGTGGCTCTCTTTGGGACTGCGTATTGGGATCCTCTGAGGAGCTTTTAAAAATGTCAAGGCCTGGGTCTTCCACCTAGAGATTCGAGTGTCATTGATCTGAGTGAGCAAACATGTTAAGCGCTCCATTGGGTATTCAAATGTGCACATGGGTTTCCGATCTGCTCTTCTGGAAAAGGCGCACTTAGATCAAATGGAATTGTAAGTAAGGTATCTAATTCAACTTAAGACAGAATCAAACTCCCATGCACTTATGTAAAATGAACACACACGTAATGTTTTAAATCTTTGATCCTTTGGAGTCTAAAGGTTAAGGATTTATGGATTTTCCCAAAGAAGGACTATTTTTTTATTAGATCACTTAGACATACTCAGTCCAAATTGAGGGCAGGTGAGCATAGATGACCACCTCTCCGCATCATTTCTAATGATTTATGGAGCTAACCCAAATGCCAGTCATGTTCAAGGCTTTTTCCGTCATACTTTTTGGATAAACATTTCTTATTACTTTAAAATATAGATTTTTGTTATTTACTAAGCCTCATCCATTTGGTTTTCTGAGTTAAAATTTCATTTTATTAAATCCCCTTGGACAGCATTTTGTTAAACTACAGTCTGTAAAAAATAAGGCCTTGCTTTTGCCACCAAATAATGTTTGCCAAGGGTAGAGCAGGTGACATTGGAAGGATTTACTATGTGCCTTGTAGAACTTGTTCTGGCTTTGGATAAAGGGTCGCTGAAGGCTGAGCAGAGCAAGAAAGATGTTGTGGAGAACTGAATTCTCATCTGGGGAGGTGCGTGCCAAAACTACCTGGGATGCCATTGTAACCTCCTCTTCAATTGTGTGGCTCTTGTCATCAGAAGAAAACAAAAGAACACCCCAGCCAGCCCATTTAATTGTGTGAGCCCATTCATCTGAAGAGGTGGGTCAAGGGCTTATCAATAATGAAAACTGGCTTGAGTGGCCGCCTTCGAGATTGGGCAAGCGAGCCTGCCACACGTCGTCATTTTGGAAGCCCCTTGGAGGGTAGGCTGCTTCTGCAGAGGCAGCTACATCATTAAGGGAATGGATATACTTTTAGAAAAATGCCCCCCAACATGGCTTGGGCACTTAGCAAAGGCCTGGTTGTAAGCCGATTGAGGAATCCTGATTTCCTGTAGGAACGGTAAGGGCTTAGAATGAGTTGACATGGGCATGACTTCATTCTGTAGATGGCATTGTCCTTCATTCCTTTCCACGGACATTTAGTGGGCATTCTCTGTGCCCCGAGGGAAGACTTGGGTAGTAGAGATAAAGGAAGGTTCATAGGCCTTGACTTCAGTCTGCGCACAGCCTGGTAAGGATGAAATCTGTAAACAACAAATTGCAATTCAACCCGTGAGGAAGCGCCCATGTGCAAGGTCCATGGGTGCTCCTAGAGAGGGGACAGTCGTGTCTGTTTGGTGCAAAGGGGACCTTGGTCCGGGATAGTTTGGTTTATGGCCCAGACACACACTCAAAGCCGGATACGTGGGCAGTCAAGCTGTTACAAGCACGCAGAGGGAATCTCATCCAAGCAAATGCCAGAGGCATCGTGGACGTGGTGACATCCTCAGGAGCGCTCATTTAATCCCTGACTCCATCATCACTTCTCCCTTTGGTTCAGCTGCTCTCCTTCTACGCATCTGCTTACATACTGGTCTACAGCACCTTCCAGTGCAGCCTCGTACTCCATTCCATGCTCCATGCCAGATATTCAGGAGAGAGAGAAGGCGAGTGGCTCAGCTAAGGTCACGTGCCTGCTCTGGTCCAATAGGCTGAGGCCAGGGGGTCACCAGGTAGGTACTGTGGGCAAAATCGGTTTTTAAAGAGCCACTCTCAGGAAGGACTCTGTAGAGCAGTCATGACCTGGGGTCCCAGGGCCACTGGGTTTTGGGGCACTAGACTAGTTCTTAAAGCATAAAAGAACTGGATCAAAAGAGGTTTATACCCATCTACACATGTGTACCCACACTTAGAAGTTATTAACTGTTTAACATCTGGAATGACTCCATTCTCACAAGCCCAGGGATGGGAAACTCCCTTTTGCCATTTGATGACAGGGTTTCGCAAGGGCTCCCCAAAAAACCTGGAATGGAGCTCAAGTCATCTGAGGACAATTAGAAACTCTTGTTTTGTGCATAGCGTAGCATATTGTATGAATAGACTGCACTGGATGATTGTGGATTTAGCTGTTCACTGAGCATCTATTTTGTTAAAAACAAACAAACAAAAAAAATAAGACAGAAAAACACTGCAAGAACCAGAGGGCAGACAAGATGGAGACTATCGCATTCTCTTGGCAGCCGTTGTGCAAAGTTCACTTAAACAAGTACAGTAATTGTGTAGAAGAAAAGCTTTGACGATTGATTTGGGCAACAGTAGTTGCTCCAAGAAGTAGGGAAGAGGGGATGCCAGTGAAACTGGAACTGGTGGCTCTTTAGAGAGCTAAGGACTGAGAAACACAGTCTCCGGACTGTGTGGGAGGGTGGACTCCAGTTAAAAGGAAGCTCAGAGAGATTTTAGGTTGCCAAGCTTCATGGGTAATGTAAAAATCTTATTTATTGACCCTGTGGAATCTTTCATAAATTTTATACAACTCAGTCCTGTGCGTAAGAGGATAAATTCTTCCCAGGGTCCTTGAAGGGGTGGCTCATGCCTAGAGTACCTAAATATGGGAAAATATGTTTGGACCCAGTTCTCAATTTGTTTACAATGCAAGGCAAATGTCATTAGCCTAAAAAAGGCATGGTGGTTTCTAGTCGTCTCTCTGTCAATGTTATACCTTAACCACAGGGTCTACACAACACAGTACTAGAGTATGGGATCATCAGAACAGAAAAGCATTTGCTAAATACTTGTTTTGAAATATATATTGTTGTAATGTGGGAGCACAAAGTGGAAAGAGACAGAGATCTTGCTCCCCAGAAACTCACAATCCATCTGGTAGAAACAGACATATAAACACGTAAAAATATAAGACATAAAATGAATAAAAAAGAGAGCGTAACTGAACTACTGGAAGGAAAGAACCGCCAACACAATGACACAGGCCAAGGGCAGCAGAAATTCTGAGCCAAGAGCACTGAACTCGGAAAGACCCCGGATGTCTGGTGATTAGTGGATTTTCTGACAGCGTCACTATTAGCTCTACTGATAACACTTGGGAGAGGTCCGGTATTGCAAAGGCTTTCTGCCCACCAAGAATAGCAAGGAATCGATTGATGCGGAGCATAAGGACAATGTCAGGACCCGGACGGAAGTGCAGTTGCTATCACAGGGAGTCTCTCCTTTCCTCCAATAGGTGCCCTGGGAAATCCGTGTACAACTCTCTCTCCTAGACCCATGCCAAGGGCTAGTTTTCGTGTACCTTCAGTCTGAGCTCCAATGCTAATCATTAAGGAAGGCTTTATGAACCACTTATTTAATTAAGGTAGCAGCCTTCCCCATCACTGCATCAACACCACGCTATTCATTGCCTTCTCAGCACTTGGCATAATCTGAAGTCATCTTGACTCTTATTAGGATCCTGTTTACCCCGTGGAATCATCAGTACGTTTCCCATTATTCGCGAACGCATGTATGAGAATAAATTCTTATCAGGGTCCTTTCAGAAGATACGCTAAGGCAGCCGTTCTCTAAACTGCACGTGGAGGGAAGAAGGTGTGGACCCAGCTGTCAGCTTGCTTGCTATGCGGACCTTCTGGCTCCTTCCTCGTCCCTTTCTAGGATAAAAGCCCGCACTACAGTTGTCTTGGACACAGAGTAGAGATTAGTGTGGACTGCACCTGTCCCCTCTTTAAACAGATGGGTGAGAAAGGGTCACACCTTCTTGGCTGACCGTCCTGTGGGCTCACAGCTTTGTGATAGAAAGGGGTTCTCAGCTTCATGCAGGAAAGAATTCAAATGTGAGCCGGTAGAGAATGTAAAGTAAAAGTAAGTTTGTTTAGCAGAGAATAAGGAAACCAAGGTCACCCCACAGACAGTGTGATGGTCTCTAATTGCTAGTGGAAGGGAGACCCCCTGGACCCCTTGGGAAAGAACAATGGTAAGTGTATCTTAAACTTCAATGAGATGCAAGAAGAAGAAGTTTAACTCTTGTAAAGTCCACCCTGTATTTTCTTTTGGTGGGTAGAACTACAGGGCGGGTCCTTATAACTATAGGGAGGGTCCTTATAACTACAGGGCGGGTCCTTATAACTATAGGGAGGGTCCTTATAACTACAGGGCGGGTCCTTATAACTATAGGGAGGGTCCTTATAACTACAAGGAGGGTCCTTAGAACTACAGGGCGGGTCCTTATAACTACAAGGAGGGTCTTTATAACTACAGGGCGGGTCCTAACGGCATCTCCAGTTTGCTCTGTCACTGATGGACAGCTCCCTGAGTTCTGGGTCTTGGCGTGTGTAGGCAGCAGGCTTGGAATCCAACCTCTTAGTTCCTTCTCCTGCAAACACAGTCCTGGTGCCCCTGCCCTGTAGTAGCTCAGTGAGCGGGTTCTAACCCCTCCGTTTCCTTCTGTGTGCAGGGCAGGAACTTCATAGACACAGGGGGCAGCCACGTTTGTCTACTGCTGCCTGGGATGGCCCGGGACACATAGTGGGCAGCACGCATTCATACGTGGTGAGTGAATAAGGCGGCCGCCATCCCGCGAACACGCCATGTTTGACAGCAATATCCTGACAGGTGTGCAATGAAGCTCATGGGCAACGCTTTGAGGCCCAGGCCAGGCAGGGGGCCAAGCAGAGGCTCTTAGTCAGAACACAGTGGTTCTTCAATAGCACGCTAACTAATTGCAGACGACCTCTGTGACCTTCTGATATTTCATACATGCGCCGAGCACAGGGACTCTCATTGAAGTATTACTGCCAGCCCCGTTATTGCCACTGATGTGACAGTGGCCTGTATGCAGGCAGTCCTCTGAGCTCCCACAAAAGCCAGATGCCTGCCTTTTAAGAAGCACAGAATCCCAATCTCCCCAGTGCCTTTGGCCCTGGCTTGGATCCTCCTGGGATGGAGATGTGAGGGAACTTTGCAAAGTAAAGAAAAACCCACGGAGTCTCTTTCCTCCATCAACACTTCAAATGAGAGCAGGGCTCTGGCAATCCACTCCCCGCAGAATTCGCCTTTGTTTCTCAGTCGGCAGCTTCGAAGACTAGGCATCGTGACTCAAAAGGAGATGGAGCAGTTTGCAGCGCGGGCCTGCGTGTGTTTACCGCAAAGGACAAGCTGAAATGAAAGTGAGCTTGAAAGGGAGGCTTGTTTGCAACTCACCCAGCCTAGAGGCAGGAGTCCCAACACGCAAAAGCAGCATCCAAGACACACCTCAGCCCCACTCACACGTGTACCCGCACCACGCCTCTGCCTGGTGTCTGCAACTCACTCCTGTCCAGGCTCACAAAGTTCCTGGGGCTGCGAGGCAGTCACAGCCTGTCATCTAGCTTCCAGGGTTCTTTCTTGGGACTTCCTCCTGGAAGCCTTCCCAGATTGGATAAGTGTCCTACCTGTGTGTGTGTTCCCCCTACCCCCACCCCCCACCCCCAGAACTCTGTGCATTTCTTTATTATTGGATTTGTCACATTCGATTACACTTAGCTGTTCTTGTGTCCAAGATGGGGGTATTTTATTTGACTTTATAAAAAAATCTTTAAAGTCAAATACTTGGCACATTATCTGGAATAAAATGACATCTTAGTAAGTTCTTAATGAAAGAGTCAATGGACCATTCTGTTAACGGCTGCTTATTGAACTCGTATTATTTGCTGTCCCCTTGCCACACACTAAGTACACAGGAAATAAACCACAGTGATGACAGCTGCAGCTATCATTCTGAGTGTCCATTATGAGCCAGTCACTCTGCTAATCGCTTTACAAATAGTTTACTCACTAATACCTTAAAGGCACAGGGTGATTTCCATTTTATAAATCAGACTGGATGAGCTGATTTTCCCTCAGAGCCTCCCAACAGGGCAAGAGGTAGAACCCGGATTTGAATCAAGCTCCGATCCCTTGACCTTCATTCTGCAGTAGCCGGCTTCCCTGACCTTGAGGAGCGTAAGACACAATGAGGGGAGGGGCCCTAAGTGCAGTGCACTTGAAGCATCAGAAAACTCCCAAGGGCCACACTGTAGACATGGAGAACGAAGACTCAATGTGGCAAGAGTCCTCTGTGGTCTGGATGAATCATGGAAGGATTTAGGGAGGGTCTAGGACTCCGAGTTGAAATGAAAAATGTGAGCATATGTGGAGGAGAGAAGGTAGAGTAGGAACACTGATTTTTGTTGAGCACGGTAGGAGCAGTATTGGCTAAGAGCTTGGAGTTTGGAGCTGGATTTAACTTGGGACTGAATTCTGTCTGACTCTGCTACTTAAAGGTATGTGAACTTTTGGAATTTGCCTTTAAGTTTTCTCACCCCTGTATGTAGAAGAGGCATAAAAATACCCTGGTGTCAGTTAAGAATGCTTTCCTATGCAAGTAACAGAAGCACTGATGAATAATGACAATCACAGAGCTCTGTCCAATGTGAAGGTAGATAAAATACAAGGAGACACATGGCTCTCCAGGTTTGTTCAGCAGCTCAGTGGTGTTATCAAGAACCCAGGCTCTTTCTGCATATTTACTCTACCATTCTCAGATATAAGGGTCTCATCCTCACATGTGAAAAATGGCTGCCACAGCACCAGTCATCACATCCACAAGCCTTCAGTTATAAGATGAATATGTTCTGGGGGTCACAGGTACAGCATGGTGACTATAGTTAAGGATACTGTCGTGTGTACTTGAACTTTGCTAAGAGAGTAAATCTTAAGTGTTCTCATTATATACACAACAGGTAACTATGCGGGGTGGTGGATGTGTTAATTAACCTTGTGGTAATCATTTCACAAAGTATACATATATCAAAGCATCACATTTTACACTTTAAAAAGTAGAACTTTGTCAATTATGCTTCACTAAAACTGAAAAAAAATAATAGTACATACTTAAAAACGTCTATGGAGACCCAACTCGGTACCAGGTATTGTACACGGATCGTACTGTGCTGGGTACTTGGTATGCATCCCCATTTAACCCTCCCCCCATCTTAGCGCTTTGCTGCTCCTGCCGTCTCTAAGCCTGAGTCCTCACATGCAAAATGCAGTGCAAGTACCTACCTCGTCGGGCGTGGAACCGCATGAATGAGCTGATGCCCACCGCGGGCTCAGGGGAGTGTCTTCCATGTGGTTGACACTGCACAAACGGAAGCCCCATCGGCATCCGCATGTCCAGACAGCTCAACAAGGCCCCGTGGTCTCCTCAGTCACAGGTCTAGCAGTAGCAGGACCGCCAGCGTAGGCTATCTCCTGAGCTGTGTCCCCTCTGACAGGGCTGGCCTCTGTGCCCAATGACATGCGCTCTACTCAGGGCACAAACTGCCAGTCACCCAGGCCAGACTGGCAGCCTGGTGACAGAGAACACAGAAATCCACAGGCCTTAGCTGAGTACAACCCCCTTGCAGCCAGGAACAGAAGTCTTTCCTGGGAATAGGCCTGCCCCAAACTCTCTGAAAGCTGGCAGGCAGGTGGGTGGAGGGGGGTGGGGTGGCGAGTTGGGGACAGTAAAACAATCAATCACCCCAAATTAGTGTAATTCCACACCCTGCCTGGGCCTGCCTCAAGCCCTGTGCTTCGGACACACCCCCGCCCCTTGGAAAGAACTGTGATTAGCTCCCTAATTCAACCACCTGCCTTCCTATCTGTAGCCGCCTGTTAACAACTTCTTAACAACAATGATTAGAATGAAATGTCGGGCAGGAGAGACGACTGGTGTTTTCACGTGTCTTTTAATAAATAAACGAGTGTTATCTGGCTCCGAGCGCTGAGGTGTCTGAACAGTGTTCGGGCAACCTATCAATCAGCTTTCTCAGGGATCTGCTGAGCGCCCCCAGCCCCAGCCCCCCGTTGCTATAGCAACCCCAAACCAGGAGTGCTAGCTGGAAAGTTAAATATATATATATATATATATATATATATATATATATATATATATATATATATATATATATATATAACTTCTTCCCAGCCAGCCACGCTTCTCCATCAATACCAGAACCTTTTGCCTGATCCTCAGGAGGGGGCAGAGTTTTTTTCCGCTCTCCAGCCCTCAGTCTGACTTGGAATCTATAGCAACCAAACTGAGACTATAAATCATCTTAATGGCACTGTTCAGAGACTTCGTCACGGGATCAATTCAGATCATACAAGGTGGCAAGCGTCTGAGCTCTGTCACAAGCAGCGTAGGAGGGGACTGCAGTGGGTGGGTCTGGAGTCTCTGACCATTGGCCACCAGACTCCACCCTGGAGCCTCGCCTGCCTCGGCTCCATCTGCCGTTCAGGGCTGTCTGAAGTCATCTCTCCACGAGCTGCCTCAGACGTTCCAGAAAGAACAGATTGGGCAGCTTGTCACAGAGCCGTGGGGTCAGGAGATGACCCAACCTCATCATCAGAAATTCGGGCTGCTACCCCAGCCCCGGGGCGGCACCTAACACTTAGTAGTTATTCGAATTTGGAAAGTGATGGAGCTTCTTGAAGTCTCGGTCTTCTCATCCGTGAAATGGGAAGAACAATCGTGTGTATCTTCTAGGCTATTTGTGAGGATGGAAGAAATAATGGGAGGTGCCCAAAGAATGTTTGCGGTCATGTTAAAAACACAGGACGTAAAACAGTAACAGTTGTTGACTCTAACTGGTGTTCACCATTCAAACCTTTCAACTCTACTGCATGTTTAGGAAAAAACCTTTTTTCAGATTTATTTGATTGTTTTGAAAGAAGGAGAGAGAGATAGGAGGAGGGAGGGCCCAGAGCAGTCTCCATAGTTGCACATTAGTTGTGACATGGTTCCTTCCACACGGGTGAATGTGGGGTCGTGCGGGGCGGGACACAAACCAGGGCCCTCCCCCATGGGAGACGGGAGCATTCACTGCTGAGCCACCCTGGTGGTTACTACTTGCACCACAGCTCAGCATATGGGTTTGCACAGGCCAGGGGTGGAAACTGAACCCCAGACCTCGTGCTTGTGAGGCAGGGCTCAACCACTAAGCTATCCCGGCCTCCTGGAAAACTTTATAATAAATGTTGGATTGAAAAGAAATATAGAGTCAAAGTGGCGGTAGAGGAGACTTTCAGTGCCTCGGATGTGGTGCTGGCGGCTTGCCGTGTGCCAGGCAGCACTGGGCTAGCAGCTGAGTTCACTCGGGTGACCCAGGCAGGTGAGGGCCCGGTGCGTGGAGCCAGCTTTCTAGTGGGGGAGACGGAGGAGTACACTTAGACCCTGCACGCTTAGACGCCGGGCACTTACACCCCGCACACTTAGACCCTAACCACGTGGTTAGACCCCACGTGCTTAGACCCTAATCGCTTAGAAGCCGCACGCTTAGACCCCAGGCACTTAGACCCCACGCGCTTAGAAGCCTCGTGCTTAGACCCCACGCGCTTAGACCCTAATCGCTTAGAAGCCGCACGCTTAGACCCCGGGTACTTAGACCCCACGCAGTTAGACCCCGGGTACTTAGACCCCACGCAGTTAGACCCCGGGTACTTAGACCCCACGCAGTTAGACCCCGGGTACTTAGACCCCACGCAGTTAGACCCCGGGTACTTAGACCCCACG
>PVKE010010341.1:0-42692 GCA_004027555.1 Craseonycteris thonglongyai | reverse complement strand
AAAAATAAAAAAAAAAAAAAAAAAAAAAAAAAAAAAAAAAAAGACAGAGAGTAGTAGAATGGATCAAAAAATAAGACCCAACTCTATGTTTCTATAAGAAACTTGTTTTAAGTATAAAGACACGTGCAGATTGAAAGTAAATGGGTGGAGAAAAATATACCATATTTATAATAATGAAATGAAAACAGGAAGAACTATAGTAATTTCAGATATAATAAATGAATAAAAAAGAAATGAATAAAAAAGAAATCTTCTAAGAATACATAGTAATAAAAGGGTCAATTCTCTAAGAACACTTAATGATAAAGGGGTCAATTCTCTAGGAACAATCCTAAATGTATGTGCTTAATAACAGCATCAGACTGTGCGAGTTAAGAACTGATAGAGCTGCAAGGGGAAATAGATCAATCACTATCATAGTTGAAAACTTTTAACACCCTTCTATCAAAAATGTTCAGATCTAGCAAGCAGAAATTCAACAAGGAGGGAAGCTGGGATAGCCTCGTATGCTGAGCACTCATCTTGTAGCCCTGGGATCCAAGGATTGAATCCCAGTCCTGTCCCTGGCCTATGTGGACCCGTATGCTGAACTGGAGTGTCCCCCCAATTCAGTTCTCACCAGGGTGAGCTTTCTCTGCGGGAGGGCCCTGGTTCAACTTCTAATGTGGGAGGCCCCCAGCTTGTGGGGCATGCCTGTCATTGCAGGAGGCCCCCGACCAGTTCCTGCCCTGCACAGCTCCGTGCCCACCTATGGAATGAAAACTATGTAGAAAACTAATGACATACAAATATGAAGACTGCTCTGGGCCTTCCTCCTTCTTTCTGTCTCTCTCTGTCTCCCTCTTTCTCTGTAAGAAAACAATAAAAATTTCCCTGCAGAACTGCTTTTCTTGCATCCCACAAATTTTGATACCGTAAGTTGTGTTTTCATTTTCATTTAGTTAAACATATTTTTAAGATTTCCTTTTTGACCCATGTGTTACTATATTGGAAGAGAAGATTTCAAAATCAATAATCTAAGTTTCCACATTCAGAAACAAGAAGAAGAAGGGCAAATTAAATTCAAAATAGGTAGAAAAGATGAAATAAGAATTAGTGCAAAAAATGAATGAAACTGAAAACAGAAAATCAATACAGAAAACTCAATGACACTAAAAGGTGCTTCTTCAAAAAGATCAATAAAATCAGCAAGCCTCTAGCCAGGCTGACTGAAATAAATAATAAAGAAAGAAAAAAGAAAGAAAGGAAAGAAAGAAAGAGAGAGAGAGAGAGAAAGAAAGAAAGAATTTGCTAAGATCAGAAATGACAGATGACATTACAGAGCTCATGGACTTTAAAAGGATAACAAAGGAATACTATAAACAACTGTACGCCCACAAGTTTGATAACCTAGATTAAATGGACCAATTCTTAGAAAGACAGATGCTGCCAAAACTCACACAAGATAAAATAAACCAACTGAATGGGCCTCTGTCTATTAAAAAAATTGAATCAGGAAACATCATCAAGATGGCAGTGTGAGAAGAGCTCTTGAAACCTCTCCTGTAAAGAACAACAAATTAAACAACTAAAATCCAACCCTAGAATGCCTAAGTAACACACAGCCTCAGTTGAGAGACAAATTCATTGCAAGAAAATATCTAAAGCTGGAGAAAGGGAGGTGAGTAAGAGAAAAAAATGGAGCAGTGCAGATACACCATGGAGTGCGACCCAGAGACTGACCCAGAGACCAGCAGAGGAGAGACTGACTGAAGTGGGAGCATGAATTGGATTTGGGATTTAATACAGACATTTGTGGCAATATGGGTGCATCTTAAAACCATCTTATTAAGCATAAGTCAGACTGTAAGAATCAAGAAACATATGACCTCACTAACAGGTGGAATATAAAACTGAAAGTAACAAAGAAACAAAAACTTACAGACACAGTCAATAGTTTAGTGGTCACATAAAGGTAAAAGAGGAGGTGGGTGGGAGAACGGCGGGGAGGGAGGTAGTAGGGAGGGGGCATCAAATATATGGTGATGAAAAGAGAGCTGACTATGGGTGGTGAGCACATAATGCAATGCATGGACAACGTGATGTAGAATTGTACACCTGGAAACAATGTAATTGTTATCAACCAATATCACCCCAATGAATTGAACAATAAAGAAAAAACTACAAGATAAAATAAAACAAAAATAAATCAATAAATTAAATCAATAATTTATAAACTTTCAAACAGTACTCAGGTCTAGATGCATTGTTATGAATGCTACCGCACAATAATGGAACAAATGAGAACAATTCTCTACAATGTTTCTCAAAGGAGAGAAGCAGAGGGAATACTTCTCATTCTATGAGGCAAGCATTACCCTGATTCCAAAACCAGACAAAGATGTTACAAGAAAACAAAACTATAGAACAATATCTCTTATGAACATAGATGCAAAAATCCTCAATAATATATTAGCAATTAGAATCTGACAATGTATAAAAAGAATTACACAACAAGACCAAGTGGGATTTATCCTAGGTATGCAAGGCTGGCTCAGCATTTGACAATCAATTAATGCAATCCATCATATCAACGGGCTAAAACTATTCACACGATTATATATCAATCAATGTAGGAAACACAGTTGGCAAAATTCAACACTCATGATAATAAAATTTAGTAAACTAAGAACAGAGAGGGACATCTTCAACTTGATAAAGAATTTGTATAAAAATCGATAGGTGACATTGTACTAGATGTGAGAAACCAGAAGCTTTCTCATTAAGATTAGGTGTAAAGATAAAATGTATCCTCTTACTACTCCTTTTGAGGCACCTCTAAGCATTGTGCAAACGGTGACCATCTGAAGATTGCTGTGTAGCTCATGCCAGGTGGCCCCAGGGAAGAGCGCAGGCTTCAGCTGAACTTAGCTAGCGGTGGGTCACCTTCCAGGAGACTTGGAGTTTGGCATGCCTGGTGGTCAGCTTAGGAACAAGATGGAGCATCACCCAGCCACTCCGAAGGATGACACACCCAAAGGGCAGAATGGGAAGCCACCATAACTCTGCTGAAGTACATCCTTTACTCTACAGTCAGCCCCTGCACAACAGCCCCTCCACTGCAGTCACAGCCAGTCCTCACAATTAATCACCCTGAGGTCACTCTCTCTCATTGACATGCAAACAACAACCAAGGCTCAACTACAACACATCCACACAAGGGACATACCTGCAGCACCTGACTCAGGTGACCAGAGAGACTGCCCCACTGAGCCCCACAGGACATCTGCTACATAAGGCTGCACTACTAAGACTGGGAGACATATGACCCATATAGAATGCATAGAAACAAACACAGGGAGGCAGCTAAAGTGGGGAGACAAAAAAAAAAAAAAAAAAAAAAACCCAAAAAAAAAAAAAAAAAAAAAAAAAAAAAAAAAAAAAAAAAAAAAAAAAAAAAAAAAAAAAAAAAAAAAAAAAAAAAAAAAAAAAAAAAAAAAAAAAAAAAATGTCCCAAATAAAAGAACAGAACAAAGTTCCAGGAAAAGAACTAAACAAAATGGAGACAAACAATATATCAGAAGCAGAGTTCAAAACACTGATTATAAGGATGCTCAATGACCTCAGAAAGAACTTCAACAAAACCATAAGAAACATAGAATTTGAGATACAAAATATTAAAAAATCAGAAATAAAGAAAACAATAACTGAAATAAAGAGTACATTAAAGAGAATCAACAGTAGATTAGAAGAAGCAGAGGACTGAATCAACAATTTAGAAGTTAAGGCAGCACAAAACACATAATCAGAAGAGCAAAAAGATAAAAAAGAATAAGAAAAAAATGAAGATAGAGTCAGGGACCTCTAGGACATCAAGCATATCTACTATCACATCATAGGGATACAAGAAAGACAGGAGAGAAAACAAGGAATTGCAATCCTATTTGAAGAAAAAATGGTGGAAAATTTCCCTAATTAATAAAGGAAAAGGGCATACAAGCCCAGAGAATACAGAGTCCAACCCAAAGAAGCCCACACCAAGACTTATAATTAAAATGCTAAAGGTTGAAGACAAAGAGAATCTTTAAAGCAGCAAGAGAAAAGAAGTTAGTTACCTACAGGGAAGCTCCCATAAGACAGCCAGTTGATTTCTCAAACAAACACCAAAACAAAAAACAAAAAACAAAAAAAACCCCAAAAACAAAAAATCAAAAAATCTTTGCTGGCCAGGAGTTGTCATGAAATATTCAAAGTGATGAAAAGCAAGGAGCCACACCAAGTTTACTTTACCCAGCAAAGCTATGATTCAGAAAAGAACAGATAAAGAGCTTCTCAGACTTGAAAAAGTTAGTTTATCATCACCAAACCAGTATTACAAAAAATGTTAGAGGAACCTTTATAAGATGAAAAAAAAAAGAAAATAATAAAATGGCAATTAATTACCCATCAATCAACAATTACTTTCAGGGGTGCCAGGATGACTCAGCAGGTTAAGTACTTGCTTTGCAGTCCCAGAGCCCAAGGATCAAGTCCTGGTCCTGGCCCAAGCCCATGCAGAACCATATGCTCAACTGGGGTGTGCTTCCCATGCGGGAGGCCCCCAGTTTGGTTCTTGCCATGGTGAGCTTCCCATGTGGGAGGCCCCTGGTTCAGCCCCCAGTTCACAGGGCCATGTCCCCCATGCGGGAGGCCCCAGCCCAGTTCTCGCCCTGTGTGGCCCCTGCCCACCTTCGTGGAATGAAACCATGTTGGAAAAAAAACTGATGACGTACAACTATGGAAACTGCTCTGGGCTCTCCTTCTTCTCTCTCTCTCCCTCTGTCTCAGTCTCATCCTCTGTCAAAACAATAAAAAACAAAAAATCTTAAAAAAAAACCAACCCAATTACTTTCAATGTGAATAGATTAAATACTCCAATCAAAAGACATAGGGTGACTGAATGAATATGAAAGCAAGACCCTTCCTTATGCTGCTGCCTACAAGAAGCTCACTTCAGATGGAAAGATAAAGGCTCAAAGGGATGAAAAGAGATGTTTCATAAAAAGGAAAACAGACAAACAAAAAGCTGGGATAGCAATACTTACACCAGACAAAACAAACTTTAAAACAAAGGCTATAAAAAGAGACAAAGAAGGACTCAGTAATTCCACTTCTGAGTATTTATCTGAAGAAACCCAATTAGCTAGTTTGAGGGAATGTGTGCATTCATATGCTCATTGCAGCATTGTTTCCAATGACCAAGCTGTGGAGGCAGCCTGAGTGTCTGTGGATGGATGAATGGATAAACAGGAGGTGGTATATAAATGCAATGGAATATTGTTCCGCTATAGGAGGGAATGGGCTCTGACCATCTGTGGCAGCGTGGATGGACCTGGAGGGTATTGTGCTGAGTGGTGTATGTTAGAGAAAGACAGATGCACCGTGATTTTGCTTATATGTGGAATCTAAAGCACAAAATAAACAAACAAAACAAAAACAAACTCATAGATACAGAGAACATTTTGATGGTTGCCAGATGGGAGGAGGGTTGGGGGTGGGTGAAAAAGGAGAAGGGATTAAGAAGCACAAATTGGGGGTTACAAAGTAGTCACGGGAATGTGAGGTGTAGCGTGAGAAATATTGTCGATCATATTATAATAACTATGTATGGCATCAAGTGGGTGCTAAATTTGGGATGACAGATGGGAGGGGAGTTGGGGGACAAGGTGAAAAAATTGAGAGGTACAAATTAGTAGGTACAAAACTGTCATGGGATAAAAAGTAAAGCATAAGGAATATAGTCAACAATATGACAATAACTATGTATAGTGCCAGGTGTGTACTAGACTAGTCTGGGGGTCACTTTTTTTTTTTTTAAGATTTATTTTTATTGTTTTTGACAGAGAGAGACAAAGATAAAGAGAGACAGAGAGAAGGGGGAGAGCCCAGAGCAGTCTCCACAGTTGTATGTCATCAATTTTCAACATGGTTTCATTCCACACAGGTGGGCAGGGGCCTCGCAGGGTGGGAACTGGGCAGGGGGCCTCCCGCATGAGAAGCACACCCCAGTTCAGCGTGTGGGTCTGCACAGGCAGGGGCCTGGAGTTGATCCTTTGTCCCTGGGGCTGCAAAGCGAGTACTTAGCCCACTGAGCCATCCCAGGTTCCACAGGATCACTTCTTAAACTATATAAATGTGTAACTACTATGTCGTATACCTGAAATTAATATAAAATAACACTGAGTGTCAATTGTACTTAAAAATTTAAAAAGGGGGAAGTCAGGATGGCTCAGTGGGTTAGGCGCTCACTTTGCAGCCCCGGGGACCGAGGATCGAATCCCGGCCACGGCCTGTGCGGACCCATATGCTGAACTGGGGAGTGCCCCCAGTTCAGTTCCCACCGGGGCGAGACCCCGGCCCAGTTCCTGCCCTGTGCAGCCCCACCCACCTGTGGAATGAAACTATGTGGAAAAACCAATGATGTGCAACTATGGAGACTGTTCTGGGCCCTCCCCCTTCTCTCTGTCTCTGACTGTATCTCTCTCTCTGTCTGTCAAAAAAAATAAATAAAAATCTTAAAAAAAAAAAAAATTTAAAAAGGAAAAAAAAGATTGAGGAAAACAGGTTCAAATTTCCAGGTATAAAACAAATAAGTCATGGGGTTGTAAAGTACAGAATAGGGAATAGTCAATAATATTGTGATAGGGTGGTACGGTGTGAGATGGTTGCTGGACTTATCATGGTAAAAATTTCTTTTTTTTTTTAAGATTTATTTTATTGTTTTTTACAGAGACAGAGAGACAGAGACAGAGAGAGACAGGGAGAAGGGGGAGGGCCCAGATCAGTCTCCATAGTTGTATGTCATCAGTTTTCAATGTGGTTTTGTTCTGCACAGGAGGGCACTGGGTGGGAACTGGGCTGGGGGCCTCCTGCAGGGGAGGCACACCCCTTTGAGCCAGGGGTCGAACCGGGGTAGCAAGAACTAAACTGGAGGTCTTCCGTATGAGAAGCACACTCCAGTTTAGCATATGGGTCCTCATGGGCCAGGGCCAAGATTCGATCCTTGGTCCCTGCGGCTACAAAGTGAGAGCTTAACCTGTTGAGCAATTCTGGCTTCCTTGAGCATTTCTTTAGGTATATAAATGTTGAACAACTATGATGTATACTTAAAACATATATAATATTGTGTGTTAGCTATACTTTAATCAAACTCTTCTTAAAAATTAGTTGTTCCTTTTGTGCTTACAAAGACGCTTGCTTCATCTCTACCCCTGTTTTACTCTGCCTTATTCTTTAGTTACCTTTTTACTTCTCTGTATTCTCCTACTCAACCAGGGGCTTCTTGAATAAAAAGGTTTTTGTTTTTCTTGTTTCCTTATTCATCTTCATATTCCTCCAGTACCTAGTAAAGTGGTGGGCACAGTGTAAGTTGCCAATACATTGAATTTGCATGGGGAGGACCAGATATGAGAGAATGAAGGGAGTGTTGGGCTTCAGTTGTCACTTCTGCTGACTGCGTGGATGAATGAAATGACTGCCTAGCTACTTAGTATCTGTTTGGTACCATATGTGTGCACCTAGGAATTCTCTGGGATTAGCAAAATGATTCCCAGCTCTCCCCTGCAATACCAGTCTTGTAGCTTTGCTGAGGAAACAACCTTGCTCATGGATGAGATTTGGCTGTGATCTGAAATGGATTTGAGGGAGATTTTTCTAGAGACCTTCTATAGCAGTGGTGTCCAAACTTTTGGCTTCCCTGGGCCACATTGGAAGAAGAAGAACTGTCTTGGGCCACACGTAAAATACACTAACACTAATGATAGCTGATGAGCTAAAAAGACAAAACAAAACAAAAACAACTTTTGCGAAGAAATCTCATAATGTTTTAAGAAGGTTTGTGAATTTGTGTTAGGCCGAATGAGACGCTATTTTGGGCTGCATGACTCCCACAGGCCATGAATTGGACAAGCATGTTCTATAGAGTCTACTGTATCCTTTTGTTGATACTTGGGAAGGATGAAGCATTTTCAGTTTTGTCTAGCAATTCATACTTAAGTCCTTACACTACAGTAATGTTTCACTCCAATTTTGATTTGCATTTTCCAGTGTATATAGTGTAGACATGAACCCAGGAGGAAACAAGGTAGATTTCAGGAGGAAACAATGTGAAAATCGGTCTCACAAAACTTGTATCTTTTACTTTCTGCTTCAGCAGAGAATGGAACCACCTTCAGTATTGTTGATTCTAACATCTTGTAACAGAAGTGAATTGACTTGGTTGTCTGGTGTCCTTGAATGGGGGTCTGAAGGCAGAGGTAGAAGTGAAGTATTGCCTTCAGTGACATCCTCAGAAATGGCCACAGACAGAATAAAACAAACAAACAACAAAGAAAACCAGTGTGAAATCCCCAACCAGGGTGGATATTCTGTTTATTGGGGAACATTTCTAATATAAGGCTAAGTCATGAAGAGAAGTGAAATTATTGCTTATTCTGTTCAAGAAAGTAGGAATAAACACATGTGATACAGTTTAGTAATATTCCCACTCAATTAAATTAAAAATAAGTAAATTAAGTTATATGATTATAATGTTATAACTCGTGTTTTCCAATCTCAGGAAAGTTCTGTGATTAAAAAATCCATTGCAACAACTAAAATAGTTCTATAATAACAGCACTCTATTTTTCTGTCTCATACACATGAGGGTAAATATGGAGATTGTACCAAAATTTCTTTTAACGCTTATAACTTTCCTCAAAACAAAGGTTCTCACCCCTTTGCCATTGGCCCCTACCAGATTCTCATTCTTTCCTTCTGGTCTACTTTATCCACTTTACTCCGCTCAGTGTCACAATGTCTCCTGGGCCTGGCCTATCCTCATAGGTTCTGGCCTAGAGCCTCCTAGAAAGCTAGGAATGCGCCTAAGCTGAGCCAAAGCCTTAGCAACAAAAGGGAGAGAACACCCAGAAAACACACACGTTCACCCTTTTTCCCTCTACCACAAAAGGATGAGCTTCGTTTACAGTTTTGTTTTATAGTTTCTGTTTTTTAGAGAAACAGTGTTTTTTCTATGATCTTTTTTTCAGATATTCTGCATACTTATTTTAAATGATGTTAAGATTGTTCTATTATTTACATTTTATTAAGATTAATTTTCTGGGCTCTTTTAGTGTGAATTTTCCTCACATGCTTTGGGAAACAGCCAACAAAATCAACATTTGGAAGCTGAATCTATTTTCGATAAAGGGTAAGTAATAGAACAATCTCAGAGCAACTTGAAAATGCAGGTTTCTAAATGAGATCTCCCTTTTCTACATCACTCTCTTCTGTGTGCAGTTCTGTGCTGGACTCTGCTTGTTCCCCTGGAAGCTGCAATGTAGAAATGAGGCCTCATCCTGACCACTTGGGGCTTTTCCGAGTTGGCTATAATGAGGGATCAGCCCACAGGAGGCAGAGGCTCTGTGTGCGCCCCTCTCTGTCTCTGTCTTCTGGCCACATGTACCTTCCATACAGGACATCATGGTCACAGACCTTCCAGCTCCCATTCCCTGCCAGAGAGTCTGGCCCCAGTCCCCTCCCCTCCTTGTTTTCCAGCGGGGCTTGGACTTCTTCCCCCGCTCTTTCCAGACTAGGAGCCGGATGTCTGTGGCTTCAACCACCACTTAGAGTTCCACTTCTGGCCTTGCACATAGGCGCACTCAATAAATATGTATTAATGGAATAAATGAATTAATCTTGTTTTTGAGAGCAGTCGTGTCCTTTTGGCTTTATGGGTAATTTTTCACTGCTGAATTGGACGTTTAAAGATGAATGCGTCTTGACCATAGGCTTAACTTCAGTTATCTGGAACTCCACTTAAGTGTAATAGCTTATTATTGGCTGACACTTGGTAAATTAACCATTACTATACTTATGAGTATGGAGGGGATGTTGTACCTGACATAGCAGACTACAGCACAGAGAGTCATGGAAGGAAAAGTTCCCATGACTCATTAGTTGTATTGAGTCATGTGAAATCAATGCATATGTTCAAGGTCATAGGATCATAGAAGCTGAAAAGGAACGTAGAGAGCATCTAGGACAAACTCCACGACACTCCGATGTTTGTTCATCTGGCTACTTAAATACTTAGAGTGACGGAGAACTCATTACCATACAACTAACCTCATAAACATTAGGAACAGAAAATTCTTTAGGTTGGGCCTAAAAAACTATCCTGGACATTTCCACCCACTGGTTTGCAAAACAAATCCTCTTCTACGTGATGTGATGATGTGCCCTTGGGTTTTTTCTCTCTGGGTTTCTTTGACAGCTTCGAGTAGTGATTCAGAGCAGAGTCTCTGCACTCAGGCTTATGATTTATTTAGGGGCAATCATTTACTCAGCCCAGGGGTCAGCAGTCTTTTCCTATGAAAAGCCAGATCATAAATACTTCTGACTTGGTGGGCTCTACACTCCCTGTTTTCAACCACTTAGTCCTGCAGTTATAACATGAAAGAAGCCAGAAACAATGTGACTGTGTTCTAGTAAAACTTTATTTACAAAAATAGGGTCAGGCTGTGTTTTGGGCAGTAGTTTGCCAATCCCCAATTTAGCCACGGTTTCTAGACTCTCATCTGTTTGATCAACAACCTTGTCCCTCCTTACCCTCTTGAAATATGACCTCCAGATTTGAGAGTGGCATTTCAGATTAGGGTCACCAACACCTCATCCAAGAGGCCTCTTGCCCCTCAGATGAATGCTGATGAGGCAGGCAGGACTGTGCCATGGACTGGCACACAGGGCCGCCAGCTTGGCTGCATACTTGCTGTGTGCTCTGGAGCAGCTACACATCCTGTTCTGAACGTTGACTGCTGCATTCTTAAAACCAAGCTTCTCAACCCTGTTATGTGGAATGGCTCTGAAGATCTGGGATAAAGCATGTGGTGAGCGTGGCACTTATAAAGCAGCTATCTATCCGCTTTAGTCGTTATCAATGGTGATTGCTGTTCAGTTCTATTCTGACTGAGCTCTCGGAGCCCGAGGAGTGAGAAGGAGGAAAATTCCACTCTCTTTAGAATTGGGTTATGGCAGTAGGCTTCTGCTCTGCTCATGCTGCTGCTCATTCCACCCTCTGTGCTTCCACCTGTTACCCAATTAACACCCTGTGATGCCGAACACCTGCACGGAAGCCAGCAGTGGGCTCCCTTCCAGCACTCTCGCTGCCACCTCAGTAAAGAAGAGTGCCTGAGTCCGTGCCAGTTCTGGCAGGTGTTTGCCTGCGGGAAGGCACCCTGGGTGAGCTGAGCTTTCCCTGGGATGAGAAACTAATGTGGTAATTAATGCAAATGTCTTAGCAGAAGCTTCTCTCCTGGGCCCTAATCAGAAGACATGATCTTTACATTTCTTTAACTTTGAAAACATGATTCTGAGTGCATGTGCATGTGTGCGTGCATGTGTGTTGGAGAGGGGCAGGGGGGTCACATATTGGGTAAGGGACTGGGACAAGAAGAAGGGCCAAGGAGAAACAGAGAAATGATAATGGAAGGGCAGAGGGGAAACCAGCTTCCTAATCTGTACCAGGCAGAAAGAGGCAAAGTTCAATGATACAGCATTTGGAATCTCACCCCACACTTCCTCAGGTTTAAACTGAGGAAAATGGGGACGTCTGGTAATCTCACTAGCCCTCCAAATTAAAATGACTAAGAAGCAACTTCCTGAGTGGTTCCCGCGCACCTCACACAATGCTCAATGCTCTACAGTTGTGATAACTGTGGTTGTTGACCCACCTGTGTGTCATCGCGGTGTCCAGGTTGCCAGTGGTGAGCTTGCACTAACATCCCCACTTGCTAGCATGCTGACTGAAGGGTCTTTAGCAAGAAGCTACACTCACAAAAGCATTGCCTATAGAACCTCAGGGATGGAGGAGAACTCTGAAGAGGAGCACTCTGCTTCTCAAGCAGAAAATGCATACGAACTCCCTGAGGCCCTTGTTAAAATGCAGATTCTGATTCAGTGCATCTGGGGTGCAGTGGAGAGCCTGCATTTTAACAAGCTGCTGGGTGATGCCCGTGCTGCTGGACTACACTTGAGTAGCAGGCAGGTAGACTAATTCCATTTTGAGTCAGTCAAGGACCGCTGTGTCGACATTAGCACCTGGCTTCTATGACCAACAGCCATGCTCAGTTGTAGTGTTAGATGATTATGAAGATCAGTATGGGTGGGTCCAGAGCTTATTTGTGCATTGAGCCTAGACACTGAGTCCTGCATTTGACTCTTAACCTCCCCGGGTGGTCTACTGTCACTAGTTCTGACTGTGAACCAATATTGGGTCCATGTCTCATTCGAGTCAACCTGTTTCATACCTGACAAATCCAAGATCTCAAATTAGGTAGTAGCTAAGTTTCCAAAAGGTAGAAACTGCTACTGTTCTACATTAAAAATAAGAGTGAATGAATTTGAAAGACCAGAGGTGAGTCAGCTGAGACTCTAACATTTACTAACAAAACAGTTAACCTTCCTGGGCCTCAGTGTCATTTGTAAAACAGGATACCTTACCTTGAAAGGTTGATGGCCAAGGGAGACAAATCCTAAAACCGTACATGGTGATAACACGTGAAAGTGCTCTACAAAGTAGCATTATTTTGAGACAAAATGCATAAATGTCTCATCTCTGCAGAATAAAACTAAAGAACAAGCCTGTGCATGCTGCTGGGGGTACAGCGAGGGGAGGTAGCAGAGCCCGGTGTCCTATAAGGCCAAGTGTAGAACCTTTATGCCATATAGACTGCACTTTCTTATCCAGCCATCCGGAACTCACAGCTAATATGTGTTTACAGGGAGGATGAGACGGAACAATTACAACATGGGCTGTCTTGGAAAATCAGAACTTTCGTTTCTCTGTAATTATATTACTTCTATGTTCACACATAAGCTTCCCTGTCATCAGATGAGGCATTGGTTCCCACAACTTCCATGTCCACTCCAATAAACTTACTCAGGTAAGGTTATGGAAATCCAGGGAGCTGCATAGTTCCTCATCTGCCTGGCTCTGCCTGGCTGTCCCATGAGTCAGATCACGGAATCAATGAATCTGAAGGCTGGATGGGTCCTTCAAAATTGGGTCATCCAGCCCCCTTGCTTTCTAGATGAGGAGCTGTGCTAGCTGACACCGTACTTCTTGTTAGTGGACAGCGGGGCTGAAATTTGTGGCTCAGGCCCTGGACCAGGGTGTCTTCCTCTACACCAGGTTATCGGTCACGCTTTAAGAACTTAGGAAAACTCAGCAGAAGGTTTCTTCCCTTGGGGTAGCAGACTATACTTATAAACAAATGACCTTGGCTACCACTTTGCCTGTTGTCAGGCCCACCCAGTCACTCAGGTGAATGTGTCACTTCCCACGACAAGCTTGTGCTGTCACCACGTGGGAATCCTATCGGGTACTCTAAGGATCAAGGTACAGAAGAAGTTAATGCAAGAATTTCTCCACCGCGAGGGCCCATCCAGAAATCGTTGTCGTATTCTTGTCTATGGGCAGTGCTGCTGCCCATTGTATTTATTGCTGTAGATATTAGTGGTAGTAATGAGTTATTAAGAAGATAATGATAATAGTGTTAGAATTTGGATGACACGTTTAAGTTGCATATGCATTTTTCTAGGGCACTTGCAGTTCTGGGATTTCTATCAATTGACCCTATGACCCGAGGACAATGATTTCACCTTCCTGAGTTTACTGGTGACTGTTTTGTACAGAGTAGATTGCATTTTTGCCTTCCAGAAGAGGAGCTGTAAAAGTGAGCAATCGAATTTTGACCGGTCAGCCTCTCCAGTACAAATAATGAATTGGCTTCAGGATTATATTGACAGGCTAATTTAAACACAAATTAAGTTTCCCCTCCCTCTTTTATTTTTTTTTGCTGAGCAACTCAGAGTCCTTTTTAGCTTTGACTTAATCCTGTTTCTTTTTGTATTTGCTCCAGGTTGACGACCTGAATCGCATTGGCAAAAAGGAAGGGCATCTGTTTAGAAGGGATTAACCTGGCTGTGAATTTCAAAATGGACCTCCGTTCATTCCAAATCTTTCAGTTCTGCCCTTCAGACACAAGACAACGTTCAGTGTGGACACCCACATCTCATGCCTGAGAAGAATCAGATGGTCCAGTAGCCCCCACGTCTGCTGCATATTAGAACCGCTGGGAGCTTTAGGAAGTTCTGCCAACCAGGTTGCATGCCCTTTTCAATTAGTTTGGAGAGGCTGAGGGGGTGGGGAGGGGGATACACATCAGCATTTCCTGAAGCTCCCAGAGGTTTTCAGTGGGCAGCAGGTCTGTGACTCACCTGCTGAGATGGAAGGCAGGCCCATGTCCATAGAGCAGAGCAGAATGTGGTTTCCTGTTTTCCTTTTGGCTTCCCTAGGGGTCTCCAAACTACGGCCTGCGGGCCGCATCCTGCCCGCGGGCCGCATCCTGCCCGCGAGGCCCTCTCATCCGGCCCGTGGAGACCTTTTTATCTGAATAAAATAATATTAAATAAATAATTAAAAACAACATCTATGTTTTGATTCTTTTTTATTTGGACCTCGAGTGTGTAGTCGGCCCCCAAACTGCTGTTTGATAGTTAATGCGGCCCACGGGCTGAACAGTTTGGAGACCCCTGTGGGGATTGATCTTTATGGAGGATGATGAAGAAAACAAAAGCTTCAACAGGTACAAGTGGAGAGATTGGAATGAGGAAGATGGTTGGATTAGAGAAGGTCTAATATAAAGGAGAAGGGAGGGTGAAAAGGAAACTAAGGAAGAGAAAAGAAGCAGAGAACGCCAGAGGTGGCTGTTTCAAAAAGGGGCTTTTACCCTCAACATTGGAGGACTTGGGATGACAGAGAGGGTGGTGGGAGGGCTTAGGAGAACAGCATCTGCAAGAAACACAGTAGGATGTGGGTGTAGAGAGGTGAACACTTCAGCTGCTGTATTGCAGAGATCTTCTGGTGGTAGTTCTATGCTGGGGGACTCGTTCTTTGTGAGTAATTAAGAAAAGAAAATGAATCTTTTCTGAAATGCTCAAGTTCCCCAAGTGAAATGTACCCATTTCTTGTCAGACAAGTAAAATTTTAAGTGTTCCATCCATTTAAATGCACTCCCCAGGTGCTGTGTTGTTCAAGCCCAGAGAGAAAATGACTCTTTTCTCCTTGGATGCCCCTACAACAGGAAACCCTTCTGTTGGAAAGTTGAGAGGGAGGGTATTAGATGCTCTGGGATGAGTATTTGAGGCTGCGTGGGCTTTCTTCCTGAAGGCTTCAGCATCCTTGAGAGCAGGAGGCTTTGAAGTCAGGCAGACACGCCCCAAGTCTGGCTAACTTGGCCCCACAATGGCTGTCAAGGAACTTCATTGTAACTGTTCCCACGCCTGTATCCTCCATGGACTGTAAGCTCCGTGAGGATGGAGATCGTACTTCCTGCTCCCCACAAACTCTTCAGCACCTACATGCACCTGACATTCTGTAGCTGCCAAGTTCAGTCGTGTTGGATGCGGGAATACTGTTTTTTTAAATGACAGCTCAGCAGACTGGCTTGGATTATTCACCATCTCTGAGCTTTAGATCTCTTCATGTAAAAAATGAGCATAATAATATGTACCTCATGGTGTGTGCGTGCGTAAAGACAAGTAGAAATGTTCCTTGTAAAGCGCCTTCAGAAGATCTGGCCCAGAATAGGTGCTCTGTATGTGATCACTGTCGAAGTTCTTGTCCCACAGGTGGGCATGGAATTCACCTCCAACCCCACTGTCTGTTAACCATGCAGTTCTTACCTTGTACAAGTTTCCATGGGCCCTATTTCAGCCGGGCTTTCAAGAATTTTCCTTTCAAAATACATTCCCATGGACACATTTTGACTAAGCTTGGTGTATAATTATGAGTTTGGCAAATGTAAGAACATGACACAGAAGGTCAGTAATCTGCCATGTTCTTCATGCTGTTATGTGCTAATACTGTTAAGTGTTTTATGTTCTTCAGGTGCTAATTCAGGTGAAGTTTTTATGTGCTAATACTGTTCCTCCAAAAGAACACTCTTTTGGAGGAACAGCTTTAGAAAAATTTTCTGTGTTTACGCAGGGCTGTGTCAGACTTAACGCTGAGGATGTTGTAACATATTTACACTTAGGCCAGATGTTGGGCCAGCTGCTACCTTGGTTCTGGAACTCTCATGACTGAAGGACATGCATCAAGGGCAAAACCTCTAATCAAATTTTCTCATGCTCCTTATCTTGCTATGAAGATCAATTTGCTGATTGTTCCTAGGATTTGGTTTAAAATCATGTTTTCTATGAGGAACATTATTCAGGGCGGCCGTCTTCAGGGTTTCCCTTTCCACCCCAGCTAGAAGGAAGGACATGACTTTTTCGGCCTTGAACTTGGTGCCAGAAGCTCTGCCTTCCAGCTCTGGCTTCTCAGTAGTGATTCCCCTGCACAGGCCCTCAAACTTTTTCCTCTGTGAAAGGAACAGATTGGATGAAAATGACTCGTTTGCACACTGTGC
Organism: Craseonycteris thonglongyai; assembly: GCA_004027555.1. Taxonomy (NCBI): domain Eukaryota; kingdom Metazoa; phylum Chordata; class Mammalia; order Chiroptera; family Craseonycteridae; genus Craseonycteris; species Craseonycteris thonglongyai. The sequence continues at coordinate 26,223 of PVKE010010341.1, read as the reverse complement.
TGCAGAAGACTGGGATGTTCTATAGAACATTCAGAGGCTTTCTATAGAAAGAATGTGAAGGCTGTGTGGGTTTTCTCCTTCCCTGTATTTCCTCAGGCCAAGCAGCTCCCCTTTCCTCTGCTTCATGTATTGAATAGTGATTACCTTTTTCTTCCTTCTCTTTCTCTTTCCCTCTATAACTCCCTCCCTCCCTTTCTTAATATTTATGAATTTTATAGCTAAATAAACTCTTTGAAGTTTCAACATTCGGTGGTTCCATTATCCTTTGTATTAGCACTGAGCTATAATCAAAGCCCTAAGAGATTTGATAGTGTGTGAAGAGTCCTGACGATTCATCAAAGCAGAAAATGTTCAGAGCTTCCTTCAGACCACATTTACTACTGAGCTCCTCCAGGAAGAAGGACGTGTATGGCTGGATATTCACATTGTAAACTCTCTATTGGTTCTTCTTGTACATTTCACTGTGCTTTTCTATTATTTTTTCCCTCCAATGGCACTTCTCAAAAACAAACAGCTTCACCTGTAATAACATAAAGGAACTGGCTTTTTTTTTTCTTTCTAAAGACTGTACTTATTGGTGGCCTCATGTATTTGGAAATGCAAAGGGCAAGAGGATGGGCTGAGAAATAAACACCTTGGTATTTGGTATTCAACACATATGCATTTGGCATGTATAGAATGTCAGGTGTGTGGAGGTGCTGAAGAATTAGTGGGCAACAGTCTACAACTAGCTAAAAGGTTAAGGAATCTGTTTCAATTTTTCTTATGTGGGCTTGTGTTAGGGTCTGCCAAAACTTGGGGCTTCTTCTCTCTTTAGTTTAAATTATAATTTGATTATTTTAATCACAATGAAATAAAAATGTCAGAACATCAAAATGTAGTGTTAAGAAATGCCTCTATGTTCTATGCACGGTCCATGTCCTCTTTCTGAAGGTGAATGTCAGATCATCAAGTGGTTCAAGCCCCCAGAATAAGTTCAGTTTACTTCGTCTTTGAATTCAGATGACAGAGGGGATGGCTGCTGCAGGTGCAGCCACATCTCTGCCATTACGCCATAGGTTCACCTTGAAGGAGGGATGTGGTCTGGCTACCAGCACCTGTTTTTGTTCTCCACGCAGAAATTCCAGGTTAATTGGATAATATTATTCAAACATAAGTCTCATATATCTATATCTATATCTATATCTATATATCTATATATATATATAGATATATATAGATATATATATAGTTGTTTTTTTTTCAGATAATCAGGATTCATTTTTTTCTTTTATTACTTTTTAAACAGATTGGGGTGACATTGGTTGGCATTACATAATTTGAAACAAGTTTTATAGGGACATCTTATCCAAACTTACTTTTTTTTTTTTTAAGATTTATTTTTATTGTTTTTGAAACACAGAGAGAGGGGGTGGGTGGGTACAGAGAGACAGAGAGACAGAGAAACACAGAGAGGGGAAAAGGCCCAGAGCAGTCTCCATAGTTGTCTGTCATTAGTTTTTTTGGATATAGTTTTATTCCACAGGTGGGCATGGGGCTGTGCAAGGCAGAAACCAGGCTGGAGGCCTCCTGCATAGGAGGTATGCCCCCGCAAGCCGGGGGCCTCCCACATGGAAAGCTTGCCCCAGCAAGAACTGAACTGGGGGCACACCCCTAGCTCAGCATATAGTTCTGCACGGGCCGGGACGGGGGTTTGATTCTTGGACCCTGGGGCTGCAAAGCGAGCACTCAACTCACTGAGCCATCCCAGCTTCCCTCCCCCGCCCCCAACTTGCTTTTTTATAAAATAAAATGTATTGGGATAAAATGACATTATATAAGTCTCAGGTGTGCAATATGACATTTGCACATCAAATTGTGTGCTTACAGCCCAAAGTTTGGTCTTCTTCTGTCACCATGTATTTGACCCCTTTTACCCGCTTCATCTCCCCCTACCACCTCTTCCTCCTGGTAAACACCATACTATGGTTTGTGTTGATTAGTTTGTTTGTTTCGTTTGTTCATCTATTGCTTTCTGTTTTATATCCCACATCTGTGTAAAATCATATGGTTCTTGTCCTTTTCTGTCTGGCTTACTTCATCTAGCATGATACTCTGAAGCTCCATTCGTGTTATTGCAAATGTCAATATTTTATCTTTTCTTATGACTGAGTGTATTCCATTGTATATATTTACCGCACCTTTATCCAATCATCCATTGAAGGACACTTAGGTTGTTTTTATCTTTAGCTACTACAAACAATGCTGCAATGAACAGAGGGGTACACATATCTTTAGGAACAGTGTTTTCAAATTTCCTGGATAGATACTAAGAAAAAAGGTTGCTGTGCCATATGGTATTTCCAGCTTTCTTCTTGAAGTTAATTTTCAGTTTCATATTGTTGTGGTTGGAAAATACACTTGGTAGAATCTCAATATTTAAAAATGTATTACGATTAATTTGATTCCCCAACATATGGTCTGTCCTTGAGACTTTTCTATTGTACTTGAGACGAATACATACTCTGTTGTCTATAGGGTTATTTTCTGAGGAATTTAATTTTCTTTCTGAACTACCTTGTTATCATGGTTATTCATGAATTACCTGATGGATTATGCCTCTACCTGGGTTTGTAAGATTAAAAAACTTTTAGGTACTTTTTAACTGTTCTTTTTTTTTAATTGTTTTTTATTGTTTTTGACAGAGAGAGAGAGATAGAGAAAGATAGAGAGAGAGATAGATAGCTAGATACAGAGACACAGAGAGAACTGAACTGGGGGCACTCCCCAGTTCAGTATATGGATCCGCACGGGCCGGGGCCGGGATTCGATCCTCGGTCCCCAGGGCTGCAAAGTGAACGCTGAACCCACTGAGCCATCTGGCTTCCCCTAGGTACTTTTTAAAAAAACAGTTTAGCAAGATGATAAGTAGAGATCTTTCTTTTGCTTTCTAGTAAATGATACTATAGCACAAGTTTTTGTTTTCGTTTCTCTGCACTACAAGCCCTCCTCACTTAATGACCAAGTTCCCTTCCTATGACTAGGGCGTTAAGTGAATTAGTCCATAAGGGAGGAAGGAGCTTAACAGCAGATAGCTTGTAGTGTGTTGTGGTATCATAGGCCATATATTTTTCAATGGGTATCATGCGACACCACACTTATAAATGAAATATATAGTCTTGCATGAGTGCAGATGCTTTGTGTAGTAAACACTGACCGACTGCAGGAACCAGGTGAAGACCGAGAAAGGGGATTCCCTGCTCTGAGGACTGGTCTTAAGTCCAAGCGGTTGTTAAAGAGGTAGGTTGTTAAGTGAAGAGTGGCTACACTGGGATTCACGGATCTCTGGAGGGCAGTATGGCCTTGGCTGTGGATAACGTTCTGCATTACTCTAGGAGGTGGGTGTCCTCTTGTGACTTGGTTGCTCTGGGGTCAGGGCTCCATCCCCGTAGAGGGACGGGGTGGGTGTTGGTGCTCTGGGCCTGTGAGTTCCTGGCGCTGCTCCCCTGCAACCAGAGGCCACCAGACATGCTGTACTATCTGCCCTGTCCCAGCCACCTCTACTAGGCCCCCTCCTTTGGGTGGGAGAGGGGTGGGCCTGGTGTGGCAGGTTTCCCGCATGGGGGGCTTTGTTTAGTACAGGTCAGCGGGGCTGCAATGTTGCTTCTGGCCCTGCTGGACTGAGTGCGGTAATGTGACACTTCCGGGGTGGGGGATGGGGTAGATTTGCATATCTTCAGCTCTGCATTTTCCCCTGGTGATGGGGGCTGCTCCACCGCAGCCACCAGGCTTCACAGCACTTCTCTGCCCCTGTCACTGGGCTCCCCTTGATGTGTACTGGCCACTCAGGCCAAAAGGCTGCCTCTGTCCTTTTGGTCCTCTCTGGGCTGCCAAGTGGGGGTCACAACCCAATCCCCCGCTGCTACCACATGCACTGGTCTGTCTGCCCCTCCAGTCTGTTCTTCCCCATGCAGTCTCTCCTGCTCGCTCTAATATGCCATCCTTCACATGGCATGGTGTGTGTTTGTGTGTTCAGCAGGGAATCCTTTGTTGAATTATCGTTGTCCAATTCATTGTAACTTTAAGGGAAGAGACCAACAGGTTTTCTCACACTGCCATGGTGCTGGTGTCATTCGGCCAACTTGCTTTTAAAAATATCCCACTTGACACTGAGAGATTTTCCTTCTCCATACTTTAGGAAAAACTTCAGAAAACAAATACATATGATTGCTTGTCAAAGATGGACTTTTCACAGGAAATTTGCAAACATATTATGTCCTGCCTTTGTTGCAATCTGTAGCTTCTCTCCTGGGAAGTCATCCACAGATCCTTTCAGTACTTCACTTAAGAACCATAGACAGTTGGGATGCCAGGATAGCTCAACAGGTTGAGCGCTTGCCTTGCAACTACGAGGTCCAGGGATTGAATTCTGGCCCTGAGCAGTGCAAACCCCTACACTGAACTGTGGCACCACTGGTAACCGCCGGTGGCGAAGGTTCTCCCCTCCCTTGGTTCAGTTCCCATCCAGTGCGCTCCACATCCACCTGTGTGGAATGAGACTATGTCACAACTAATGATGTACAACTAAGGAGACTGCTCTGGGCCCTTTCCCCTTCTTTCTCTCTCTTTCTTTCTCTCTCTCTCTCTTGCCTTCTCTCAAACAATAAAATAAATCTTAAAAATGAAAAAGAACAATAAACAATTGAATTGATAGAGTCTGTTAATCTTGCCTGATCCCCATAAGAATGAAAAAGTGTTAGATGGTGATATCAGTGGGTCTTCAGGCCTTCACCCAATTGGCTTTTCATGGTAATAGAGAGCTATGATTAGGGAGGGTGCTGGGGACTTCACGTAAAATCTTATGGAAATCTTACTATGTGATTAAGCTAAAACTGAAATATTTCCTCTCCATGGTGTGTTGCTCCAACACAATCTCATGAATTCTCTAACCAAAAGGTCTTGGTTTTTTAACACACCCCAGGATTTCCTAAGAGCCAAAACTTTGGGAATAGATCCTGGTGGACAAGATGATGGGTAGTATCTGCCAAACATTTCATCAAAACCCTGTCTGTTGTGTTATTAATAATTTGACTTCGGGTCTCTTGTTTTGGGTGAATTGCCTTCTGAAATTTATAGGTTTGAAGCCCTTACCCCCAGTTATCTGAGAACATTAAATTTGGAAATAAAGTCCTTAAAGAGGTAATTAAGTTAAAATAAAGCTATTAAGGTAGTCTTAATTCAATATAGTTGGTATACTTAAAAATGAGGAAATTTGAACACAAATGAGAGTATGTGGAAGGAAGATCATGTGAGTACACAGCTAGAAGGTGACCAGATGAAAAATAAGGAGAGAGGCCTCAGAAGAAACCAATACTGCTGACACCTTGATCTTGGACTTCTGGTCTCCAGAACTCTGCAAAAATAAATTTTGATCATTTAAGTCAATCAGTCTGTGCTATTTTGTTATAGCAGTCCTAGCAAACTACACATAATAAGTCTCTCACAAGTTCTTATGCATTAGATTTTAAAATTATAAATGTAAAATTATCACGTGGTGAAATATTAAAGACTAGATTGAACTGAATATACTGTGCAATTAAAATATATTCAACAAACTACAATATATATATTTGATACAGATTGCCTGTCTAGTATGACCAAAGGTAGAGTGAAAACTGCTTGGGCTGGGGATGCCAGGATAGCTCAGCAGGTTGAGTGCTTGCCTTGCACCAGTGAGTTCTGGAGATTGAATCTGGCCCCAGCCCATGCAAACCCATATGCTGAACTGAGGCACAACTGGTAACTGCCAAGATGGCAGGGCGGAAAAGGTTCTTGCCTCCCACATGGAGGCCCCCAGTTCCTTTTCCACCCCACACGGCTGCACATCCACCTGTGTGGAATGAAACTATGTCACAACTAATGATGTACAACTATGGAGACTGCTCTGCTCCCCCCACCCCATCCCCATCTCTCTCTCAGTTTCTCTCAAACAATAATATAAAATTAAAAATGCTTGGGCCTTGGAGACATGCAGATGTTTGTCTGAATCCTGCATTTGCAACTTACTACCAGTTTGGTTTGGGGCAAGTTTCTAAACCTTTCTGAATGTTATTCTTTCCATTTGTGTAATGGGGAAAAGTAGTACTTATGTGCAAAGGCATTGTGAGTGTAAAGATAATAGAGGTAAGACATGTTAATTCTTTTTCTGGCCATAGAATGTGCTGAATAGTTATTGACATAGCAATTGCAAAGACAGTATCATAAACTGATTCTGGCCAATACCTCCTTGCCGGAATATTTATGATACTCTTGGTCAGGAAACCTGGGCAGCGTCTCTTGATTTTGGTTAAGGTTCACTGACCCCTCTTTTGTGGTCATTGTCTGATTATATTCTGTGTACTCCAATAGTGCACATCTCACTTTCCTCATCACCTCTGGACACACTGATTACGAAGGGTCTTTGATTAGTCATCCTAGAACTGCTTCAAGTTCAGCTCCTGGATTTGCATTTTTGTAGCAGTTTCTGTCTCTCTGATTTCACTTGAACTCTGTTTAGATGCTCATAGGTTTGCTCCAGCTTCATGGTAATAACCTTTAAAATTGCTAAATGAGGGAACTTTGAGAATGTTTGAGTTTTGAGATTCATTTTTATTATTTTTGGCAGAGAGAGAGAGAGAGAGAAAGACAGAGAGAAGGGGGTGGGGGTGGAGGTGGGGGTGGGGGTGGAGCAAAGCAGTCTCCATAGTTGTAGGTCATTAGTTTTTGACGTAGTTTCATTCCACAGGCAGGCGCAGGGCTAAGCAGGGCAGGAACCAGGCAGGGGGCCTCTTGCATGGGAGGCATGCCCCTGCGAGCCGGGACCTCCCACATGGAAAGTTTACCTGATGGGAACCAAACTGGGGTGGAAAGCACACCCCACCCCAGCTTATGGGTCTGCACAGGCTGGAGCTGGTGCCAGGACCAGGACTCAATCCTCTGACCCCGCGGCTGCAAAGGGAGTGCTCAACCTGCTGAGCCATCCGGCTTCCCAAGAATGTTTGAGTTTTGGCAGGGAAAGAACAACTTCCCGGCTGAGCTATTCCTGAGAGACTTTCCTCCTGCAACTAGAATCTCTTTATCCCACAATTGTTTCCTATGTTCCCTTCTGAAATATACATCTCGGAAGCAGCTGGGCTTAAAAATTAAATCTCTGCCTCTTTATTGTTTTATAGTTTAACTACTTCATGACCACATACATCTGGAATACATGAGAACCTTGAATTGTCTTTCTAGAAGGAAGCATGGATTTCTGCTGCCCCTTTCATGCCCTTGGCTGTAGACCCCACTCTCTGTCTACTCAGAGTCTGTTTACCCCTGCTTCCCTGATAATAGACCCCAGCTCTGTTCTCAGCAGAAATGTGTGCATCCCCAGATGAGACCCTCATTTTTCCAACCTCTCCTGCAGATATTAGTGGCTAGGCAACACAGCCCTGGGCAGTAAAACCCGAGTGGGAATCTACCTTAGAAAGTATGTGCTTCGTATTGTAAAAGGACAGATATACCTGGCATCACTCTGTAATGAGTCTTGTTCTTGACTTGAAAATTCCTGTTATGCCTTAATCTGATGCATACATCTTGGTGCGGCCCAGAAGCACCAAGCATGAAAGAAAGAGAAGGAGCACAAAGATTTGGACCTTGTTGTCACCAGGCTCCTGAGCCAGGGCCAGCAGCTGCCTAGCTCCAGACTGAAGTCAGAAAAATGAATCTGTTTATTAACAATCTTAAGTTTTCCGTTGTTTGAGGAGAAATGCTTCTGGTCTTAAATTAGTTTGGCTTACTATTCACAAAGAGTTTACAAGTTGGATACAAATGTAAAATGTATATATTAACCTGATTACATTTCTTAGAATAGCAGTACATTGCAAAATGTTAACAGGTGTTCCATAATGAAAGGGTTTGATAGTCAAGTAAATCTGAGTAACACTGAAACAAACGAAGTTCAATGGGTTTCCTTTTCATTACAGCAAGGCCTTTTTTTTCTTTTTTTTCTTTTTAATGTTAATGTTAATCCTTTTGAATCTACAAAAGAAGTATAAAGTTTAGAGCATTTCCTGAATTTATTTGATCATGGATTATTGGTCATTGTTATGTAGCAAATCACTTGAAATCTTTTTTTATGCTCATGTTTTCATTTATTGCCTTTTCATTTTATTCCATGAACAGAGCTTGCCAAAGTTGTAAAGAAAAGCATTACTGTGTCCAGACATTCACAGGGCTTATATTCATTATTGCAACTGGGCTTTTTTTGTGGTTCAGCATCTGAACTATAATTATCACAAGCTTTCAAATATCCCATTAGTGTTAAGTTGAGCCCAGCTAATTTGACTTCACTTTCTTTCTCTGCAACTGGCTGCATAAAGACCATTATAAAATGACTTCCATAGAATACTGACAACACAGTTTCCTGTGATCTACGTGGCATGAGGTATATTTGTAGCCAGCATGGGAAACCTCTATAAAGACTATTCTAATAATTAGTGGGAATGTCACTGCAATAATACTTTATAATACTTACAATCTGCAAAACACTATTGTGTATGCTATCACCATTTCATTTATAGAATAATTCTTGCAAAGAGGGGGTCTTCTTCCCCTTTTATGGATTTTAAAAAAGCTCAAGGCAAAAGTCTTAAGTGATTGACCTAATAGGTCACAGCTAGTCCATGTGAAAGGAAGACTTACCTTGTGACTTAAAGCTGAGTTTCCAAGCTCTCTCCACCACATCCCTTCCCGTAGGCTGGTCTCCCCAGGTGGGAGCAGCCACTGTCCTTGCTCTGTGACACTTCCGGGAGCAGGAGGGGGATGCATTCCGGGTGCTGCGGAAGCTGTTGGTTGGTGTGAGGACACATTTGACTGTGACTGTCATCTCCCTGCTCTGGGTGGTGAGGGCAACAGAGAATCAGGTGGGTGGGCAGGACAGAGAGCGGAAGTGGCAGGGCATTGTGGTCACACAAAAACTCTGGAGCATCCTAGTCTTTTGTTATTCATCACGAGGGCACTAATCATGTTGAAAATAACTTTCAAGTAAATTAGTTTTTCTGTTATAAACACACATAGACTTCTTTCTTCTGTAAAAGCCTTCCAGGAAATATTTCCACCATGTCTACACCCAAGGTTTCTTTATAATCTTCTGGGTCCAATAGTAAGGATTCTTCTTGATCCTAAAACCCTAGTCTTTCATAAATATTTCAGATGTATGCAGTCTTGAAGTAAATCTGGTAATAATTATTTTTTTCTAAACATTTGTTTCTGTCCTTATATATATATTTGGACCTAGCTTAAAAAATTCTACTTAATCCTTTAGTTTAAAAACTCAGGGGATAATTATAGAGCAGAGCACTCATAGGGAGCATCTGGTTCAATCCACTGCTCTAAAACTTAACAGCTAAAACCTGAAAACATTTATTACCTTACACTACAGGTGGGTCAGGACCTGAGAATGGTTCTGTCCCAGGGTCTCCAACAGGCTGTAAGCAAGGAGCTGGCCAGGGCTACAGTCCTCTCATGGCTCTGTCTGGGATGATCCATGCCCAGGTTTACTCACACAGCTGTCAACAGATCTCTAAGAACCCACCTCCCAGCTCACTCAGGTGGTTGTTGTCAGGCATTGGATTCTTGTCACGTGGGCGTCTCCACAGTGCTGTCTCTCCACTTGGTTGCTGGCTTCCCCCAGTGTGAGCGATTAGAATAAGAGAGACAGACAGAGAGAAAGAACCAAAGTGGAAGACATTGTGTTTTCTTAAATTATATTTGTTTGTTTATTTATTTATAAAAGATTTTTATTAAAAATAGAGCTAACCAACCCTCAGCTAAAATCATGTTGAATGGCGAAAAACTGAAACCTTTTATTCTAAAATCAGGAACAAGACAGGGTTGCGCCCTGTTGCCACTGTTATTCAACATAGTGCTGGAAGTTCTAACCAGAGTAATCAGGCAGGAGAAAGTAATGAAAGGCATCCAAACTGGAAATGAGGAAGTTAAATTGTCACATTAAGCAGATGACATGATTCTTTATATAGAAACCTAAAGGTTCCACCAGAAAATTATTAGAAACAATAAATGAATACAGTAAAGTTGCAGGATACAAAATCAATGTACAAAAATCCACAGCATTTTTATATATGAACAACAAAACTTCAAAAAAAGAAATGAGAAAAATGATACCCTTTGTGATCAAAACAAAAAGAATAAAATAGAAATAAACTTAACAAAGAACATGAGAGATGTATACAAAGAAAACTATAAGACACTATTAAAAGAAATTGAGGAAGGCACAGAGAAATGGAAAGATATTTCATGTTCATAGACTGGAAGAATCAACATAGTTAAAATGGTCATATTACCCAAAGCAATATACAGATTCAATGCAATTCCCATCAAAATCCCACAGACATTCTTTCAAGAAATAGATTAAAAAAAAAAAAAAGGCTCAGACTTGTGTGGCATTATAAAAGACTCTGAATCTCCAAAGCTATTCTACAAGAAGAGAACAAGGATGAAGGCACCACACTCCCTCACTTCAGTCTATGCTACAAAGAGACAATAATCAAAATGGCTTAGTATTGGCAGAAAAAGAGACACACAGACCAATGGAATAAAATGGAAAACCCAGAAATAAACCCACACATACATAAATGGAAAGATAATTTTTAACAAAGAAGCCAAAAACATACAATGGAGAAAAGAAAGCCTCTTCAATAAATGGTGCTGAGAAATTGGAAAACCATATGCAAATGAATGAATCTGGACTGTGAGCTATCACCATATACCAAACTTAACTCAAAATGGATCAAAGACCTCCACATAAGACCTGAAACAATAAATTGCATAGAAGCAAGCATTGGTACTAAACTTACAGACCTTGGGTTCAGGGAGAAATTTATGAATTTGACCTCAAAAGCAGGGGAAGTAAAAGCAAAAATAAATGAATGTGACTATATAAAACTAAAAAACTCTTCACAGCAAAAGAAATAATCAATAAAATAAGAGGCAACCAACCAAATGGAAAAAGATATTTGCAAACAATGCCTCCAATAAGGGGCTAGTATCCAAAATATACTAAAAACTCATACAACTCAACAACAACAACAACAACAACAAACCAGTTTAACTAAAGAATGGGCAGAGGACCTGAACAGACACTTCTCCCAAGAAGAAATACAAATGGCCAACAGACATATGAAAAAAATGCTCCATATCACTAGCAATTAGGGAAATGCAAATTAAAACCACAATGAGATGACACCTCACACCTGTTATAATGGCTATAATCAGCAAGACAAGGAATAACAAGTGCTGGAGAGGCTGTGGGGAAAAAGGAACCCTCATACACTGCTGGTGGGAATGTAAATTGGTACAACTGGAGGTTCCTCAAAAAATTGAAAGTAGCATTACCCTATAACTCAACAATTCCTCTTCTGGATATCGACACAAAAAATCTGAAAACTTCTGTCTGCAAAGACATATATGTTGCCCAGTGTTCATTGCAGCATTGTTCATGGTGGCCAAGACACGGAAACAATCAAAGTTTCCTGTGATATATGATTGGATAAACAAACTATGTGATACATTTACACAATGGAATACTACTCAGCCACAAGAAAAGATGAAATACTGTCATTTGTGACAACATGGATGGATCTGAGGATCATCATGCTCAACGAAATGTCTGACAGAAACAATCGAGAACCACCTGACTTCACTCATATATGAGATATAAAACTGAAAGCAACAAAGGAATGAGAAAAAGAAACAAACAAAAACTCATGGACACAGACAATAGTTTAGTGGTTGTCCGAGGATAAAGGGACAGGGGATGTGGAGGAGGGAGGGGGGTCAAATATATGGTGATGGAAGATGAACTGAGTCTGGGTGGTGAACACATAATGCAACATATAGACAATGTAACGTAGAATTGTACAACTGAACCCTATATAATTTCACTAACCAATGTCACGCCAATAAATTTAATAAAAAATAATAACTAAAAAAAGAAAATAGAGTTAGCATAGACTATTATATTAGTTTCAGGTATATACCCTAGTTATCTAACATTTATAGACCTAAAGAAATGACCAGCATGTTAGTCCAGCAACCATCTGGCACTGTCCTAGATTATCACAATATTACTGACTATATTCCCTATGCTTTACATCCCCATGACTTATTTGTTTTGTACCTGGAAACGTGAACCTCTGATTTTCTTTCCTTCTTTCTTTCTCCCCTTTTAAAAATTTTCAAATAGAGTTGGCATTCAATATTACTTTATATTAATTACAGGTGTACAACATAGTGGTTAGACCTTTACATAATTTAAGAACGGATCCCCCTGACTAGTCTAGTATCCACCTGGCGCTATACGTTGTTATTATATTACCATATTATTGATTATATTCCTTATACTTTACATTCTCATGACTGTCTGGTAACTATCAATTTGTATTTTTCAATCCCTTTACCTGTTTGACTCTTCCCCCTACCCTCCCATCTATCACCCCACTAAATCTAGTAGTCATCTGACACCACACATACGTACTATAATATTATTGCCTAGATACCTTTCGCTGTACGCTACATCCCCACGTCTACTTTGTAACATCAAATTTGTTCTTCTGAATCGCTTCCCCTTTTCTGTCCACCCCTCATTCTCCCTCCTATCTAGCACCCATCAAAATGTTCTCTGGATCTAGGAGTTTGTTTCTGTTTTCTTTGTTATTTTGTTCTTTAGATTCCACACATAAGCAAAATCACATTGCATCTATCTGTCTTTCTCTGTCTGACATGCTTTATTCTGCACAATACCTGCCAGGCCCACCTGTGCTGCTCTACATGGCAACAGCCCACTGCCTTCACGGAGAAGCAATATTCCATTGTGTATACTGTACATACCACCTCCTCTTTATCCTCTGAAGTACACCCAGGCTGCTTCCATATCACGGCTATTGTAACTAATTCTGCAATGAACATATACGTGCACACATTCCCTCCAGGAGCATTTTTAGTTTCTTTGGATAAATACCCACGGGTGGGATTACTGGGTCCTTCTCTGTTTCTTTTTATCGACTTTGTTTTAAAGTCTATTTTATCTGGTATAAGGATTGCTATCCCAGCTTTTTTTTTTTTCTATTTTCATGAAATAGCTTTTTTTCATCCCTTTACTTAACAGTCTGTGCTCTGAAGTGAGTCTCTTGTAAGCAGCATAAAAAAAGAGTCTTGTTTTCTTATCCATTCAGCCACCTTACCTTTTGATTGAAGCATTTAGTTCATTTACATTGAAATTAATTGTTGATCGATATATAACTATTGCCATTTTATCATTTACAATTTTGATTTTTTCCCCCATCTTGAAGTCCCTCTAACATTTCATGTAATACTGGTCTGGTGGTGATGAACTCCTTTTGCTTTCTTTTTGCCTGGGAAGTTCTTTATTTGTTCTTCAAATTTAAATTGCTGGGTAGAGTACCCTTGGTTGTAGCTCCTTGCTTTTTATCTCATTGAGTATTTTCTGTCAATCCCTTCTGGCCTGCAAAGTTTCTGTTGAGAAATTAGCTGACAGTCTTATGGGAGCTCCCTTATCAGTTACTAGCTGCTTTCTCTTGCTGTTATAAAATGATCTCTTTGGGATCCTGGGATAACTCAACAGGTTGAGGGCTGGTCTTGCAACTGCAAGGTCCAGGGATCGAATCCTGGCCCCAGCCTGCACAAACCCATATGCTGAACTGTGACACAATGTAACCACCAAGGCCTGTGGTGAAAGTTCTTGCCTCCCATGTGAGAGGCCCCCAGTTTGGTTCCTGCCCTGTGCTGTCCCACATCCACCTGTGTGGGACGAAACTATGCCACAACTAATGAAACACAGCTCTGGGAACTGCTCTGGGCCCACCCCCTTCTCTCTCTCTCTCTCTCTCTCTTTCCCTCGAACAATAAAATAAATCTTTAAAAAATTCTCTTTGTCTTTAACCTTTGTCATTTTAATTATAATATGTTTTGGTGTGGGTTTGTTTTGGATCATCTTGTTTGGAACTCTTTGTGCTTCCTGGTCTTGTATGATTATTTCTGTCACTAGATTAGGAAAAATTTTCAGTCATTGTTTCTTCAAATAGGTTCTCAATCCTTTTCTCTCTCTCTTCCCCTTCTGGTACCCCTATACTGTAAATGTTGTTATATTTCATGTTACTCTAAAGGCCCCTTAAACTAGCCTCATTTTTTTGTGGGGGCGGGGGGAGAGTTTTTTTTCTTTTTGTTCTTTTGATTGGGTGTTTTCTGCTTCCTTGTCTTCCAAATTGCGGAGTCATCCACTGTTTAATCTAATCTGTTGGTAATTCCTTCTATTGCATTCTTTATTTTAGTTACTGTATTCACTTCTGACTGGTTCTTTTCTGTGGTTTCTATGTCTTCATTTATGCTTGCTATCTCTTTGTTGAAATTCTCACTAAGTTCCTTGAGTATCCTTCGAACCATTGTTTTGAATTCTGTATCTGGTAGGTTGCTTGCCTTTATTTTGTTTAGCTCTTATTCTTTAGTTGTCTTCTAATCTTTTATTTGGTACTTATTTCTTTGTTTCCTCATTTTGGTTGCCTCTCTGTTTGTTTCTACGTATTAAGTAGATCTGCTGTCTCCCAGTCCTGCCAGGTGGCCTTCCGTAGTACATGTCCCGTGGGGCTCTGGCACACTCTCCTTGGTCACCTGCTCTGGGTGCTACAGGAGTGTTTCTTGTGTGGACTGTGTGTACCTTCCTGATATAGTTGAGCCTGGATTGCTATTGGCACCAGTGGGTGGGATTTATCCTCAGGCTCACTGGTTGGTTGCAAGGGTTTGGCCACATTCACAGCTTCTGGACTACTGTGTGGGCTTACCCCACTGAGTGGGATTCACTCCAGTGGACAATGGAGCCTGTTGAGACTCTTTCTGTGTGCTGCTTGTGGGCTAATTAAGTGGTGCTCTGCTGTGGTCTGAAGCCACCCTCTGGGTGTGTTTGTTCTGGGGCCTCTTGGGAGGGGCTCTGGTGCAGGTCAAGGTCAGCCATTGCCTGTGACCTGCCGAAGAGTATCTGATAGGAGCTACAAAAGAATTCAGTAGTTTGTGGCTTGTGCTACATGGAGATACGTGGGAGAGGCCACACTGTGAACTGGGGATGACTGCCACCTGTACTGGGCCTGGGGTAGCTCCACAAAATGCCAGGATACTCCAAGATCTGCTGGCTTCAGTAAGGTTCAGCCCCTGAGAAAACCTCATGCAGTATGTGAGTTGGGTGAGGCGGAGTCTCAGGGAGTGGGAAGAGTTTTCACCGGGTTAGTGTAGATTGTTGTTTGGTGCCAGTGCTAAGCCTGAAGCTACTCAGCAAAACTTTCAGCACATCCTAATGGGTATGAAGTGATATCTCACTGTGGTTTTGACTTGCATTTTTCTAATTATTAGTGGTACTAAACTTATTTTTATACACTCACTGGCCATTTGTATATCTTTTTGGGGAAAACCTCTATTTAAGTCCTTTGCCTGTTTTTGATTGGGTTGTTTGTTTTTATAGAATTGTAGAAGTTCTTTATATATTCTAGATATTATTCTCTTACCAGATATATGATTTGCAAATATTTTCTTCCATTCTGTGGGTTGTCTTTGTACTCTCTTGATAGTATCCTTTGATGCACAAAACTTTTACTTTTGAAGAAGTCTAACTTTTCTATATACATAGTTTTCATGTCATGTCCAGGAAGTTATTATCAAATGCAATATCATGAAGCTGTTTTTCTATTTTCTTTTAAAAATTTTATTGTTTTAGATTTTCTGTTTAGGTCTTTAATCCACTGGACTTAATTTTCATACGTGGTGTAAGGTAAGGGTTCGACTTTATGCTTTTGCATGTGGATATCCAACTTTCCCAGCACCACTTGTTGAAGATACTGTCTTTTCCCCACAATGAATTACATTGACATCTTTGTTCAACATCATTTGATCATATATGTTTAGGTTTATTTCTTAGCTTTCTATTATAGTCCACTGGTATATCTGTCTTTATGGCAGTACCATGCTGTTTTTTTTAAATATTTTGTTTTTATTTTATTGTTTGAGAGGTATGATATGTGTGTGTGTGTGTGTGTGTGTGAAAGAGAGAGAGAGAGAGAGAGAGAGAGAGAGAGAGAGAGAGAGAGAAAAGCAAGAGAGAGAAGAAGGGAGGGCCCAGAGCAGTCTCCATAGCTGCACATCATTAGTTGCAACATAATTTCATTCTACACAGGTGGATGTGGGGCTGGGCCTGGCAGGAACCAAACCAGGGGCCTCCCCCATGGGAGGTGAGAACCTCTGCCCCTGAATCATCCCTGCGGGTACCAGTTGCACTGAAGTTCAGCATATGGGGTTTCATGGGCCAAGGCCTGAAATTGAACCCCAGACCTCACAATTGCAAGGCAAGCCCTCATGGCTGAGCTATCCTGGCATTTCCAGTACCACGCTGTTTTGATTGCTGTAGTTTTATAGTAACTTTTGTAATAAAGACGTAGGAGTCTCCTGACTTTATTCCCTTTTAAGACAAAACTTTTTTGACCTAATCTTGGAAGTGACATCCCGTATTTTATATTCTATTTTTTAGATGTCAATCAATAAGTCAAACCCACACTTAAGGGGAGGAGATTTCATAGAATGTAAACACCAGAGGTAATGATCAATAGGGCCATTTTAGAGGCTGCTTACCACAAAATACTCTTTATTTTTACAGAACATCTACTAACATTTCCAGAGACACCATTGTCCTGTAACTCATAAATTGAGAAACCATGAAGCAGGGACACACCAGGAAAGCCACAGAATTTGTTTGTTTGTTTGTTTTGTTCACTTACTATCACACCAAAATAAGCTAGCCAAAGTGACTGAAAATGATGGACAACAGCACAAAAAGGTGACTATTCTTGAGTTGCTCTGACAGTTTTGTTAAAGAGACTAAATGTAGACAATACAGGAGAAGATTATTTATTGAAAAAAAAAATCAACAAATATTCATGTGCCAGCTAGCTGCCTGGTATTTTGCCAGGTGCAAAACTTATCAAAAACACATCAATGCATCTGTAAGTCTCAATATTCTGAGAAGTGCAATAAGGCAAGTGAGCTCACACAGTGAACTCATCTAGGCAAAATGGCTGGTGAATACTGCTATACCAGAAAGGTAGCGGTGAAAATGTTATGGGCATAGACGCTAGTTCAGAAAAAGGCATTATCCAGATACCCTGGGGGTGGAAGGTGATTTGTGTGCAGAAAATAGAGAGTCTGTTAACCTGAACAAAGCAGGGAGTCTGTGAGAGAGAAAGAAAGCTCTGTTTGGACTTCAGAGGCTTTTCTAATCCTGGCATGATCAATATTCTAAGAAAAGGGGAGGATTTGTAGAAACTTGGGTAGTTGCTCCCATCTGGATCTGGGTCAGTCTAAAGCCATGGGGCCTGTCCTTCCCGGGCATACAGCAGGGCATCTTCCTTGGCTCCCAGAATAACAGATCACTTGAGCCAGCTGCCTGTTTGGAATTACACTTTGAAACATTTCATTATTTTTTATATTTAGCAAAGTAATACAAGTCCATAGTTACAATCCAAGGATTGAAAAAGCACGTGTCAGTGCCATGGAAGTTCAGAGGAGGGAGAGAGATCAGCTCTAGCTGAAAGCTGGGAGAAACCACCGTGGAAGAAGAGGGGTGTTTGAGCTTGGCCTCCCCTGATCAGCATGACATTTACAGGAATCATTGGGGAAAAAGAAGGACAATCTATAATTTCTCACCTGACTGCATATTAATATCACCTGGTATTTAAAAAACTGCCAGGGGTTCTGGTTCTGGGTGAGATGGAGTAAGCACATTGTACTTTGTTTCACCCACTGCTTCTAAACACCATGGGCAAATGAAATGAAGCATATATTTGAGAACTGTGAAAAGTAAATAGTGACAGGTGAAAGAGGAGTTAGGATTTGAAGTACCAATATGCTAGCAGTAATTTTACCAATATTTTTTCTTATACATCCTCAGGTCTGAACTCAACACAGTCAAAACCCCCAAAGCAGACACTGGACGGTAGACAGAATCCCAGCACTTCCTAGTTTTGTGTTGAGGAACACGCAACTTTTATGATTTATTTTATTGTTTTTGAATTAGAGAGAGAGAGAGAGAGAGAGAGAGAGAGAGAGAGAGAGAGAGAGAGAGAAGGGGAAGGGCCCAGAGCAGTCTCCATAGTTGCACATCATTACTTTCCTACATAGTTTCATTCCACAGGTGGGTGGGGGCCACGCAGGGCGGGAACCGGGCAGGAGGCCTCCCACATGGGAATGTGGGAGGGCCTCAGTGGGTTAAGCGCTGGTGAGAACTGAACTGGGGGCCACACTCCAACTTAGCACATGGGTCCACATGAGCTGGGGTCAGGATTCGATCCTTAGACTCACGGGATACAAAGTGAGCGTTTAAACCACTGAGCCCTCCCAGCTCCCCCATGCAACTCTTAACCTTCAGAGAGAATGCAGAAATACCTCTCTACTCTTAGCCCGTTATTTCCACTCTCTTGAACTCCAGCCCCAGACAATCTTGTATCAGAAGCAGTGGCAGTAGAAGCCAAAACTCTGAGGGAGTAGTTTCCTTCCTGTCTGATTGGTAGAACTGTGGTCCTAACAGGGCAAGGCAGACCCTTCATTGCTTTAATTTTTTAGTTTTTGCGAGAAGGTGAGAGACAGAGAGAGAGAGAGAGAGAGAGAGAGAGAGAGAGAGAGAGAGAGAGAGAGAGAGAAGGGGGAAGGGCCCAGAGCAGTCTCCATAGTTGTACATCATTAGTTCTGACATGGCTTCATTCCACACAGGTGGATGTGAGACTGGGTGGGGCAGGAACTGAGTGCAGGACCTTCTTCATAGGAGGCAAGAACCTTTGCTGCCATGCCATTCCAGTGATTACCAGTTGCATTGCTGTTCAGCATATGGGTTTGCATGGGCTGGGCCTGGGAATCGAACTCAGGGTCTCATAATTGCCAGGCAAGTGCTCAACTGCTGAGCTATCCTGGCATCTCTGCTCATTGCTTTTATTCTTTCTGCCCTCTGCTGTATTCCCTGGATATAAGGACTATCACAGTAGTATTCAGCAGATTTCTGGACAGAGGACTGAAAAGGGAAGACAGAAAACCAAAAAGTTCTTGAAAAATTATGGAATAAAAATATGCCAAGAAGGTGATTCCATAATATTATATATGAGATCCTAGGCCCATTTCCTAAATGTACACGGGCATTTTAGAATCCTAATCAGCGTATCAAAGAAATTGAGAATTAAACTAGCAAATAGATCATTGCCTAGATTCCAGTCACAGATTTGCACACATGTGGGACAGACCCAAATAATACTAAGTTTTGAAAATAGAATTATCACTGGATGCCCACAAAAGTTAGCTTGAAGCTTATGACTGGAGCCTAACCAGGTTGATTGCCTTTAAAACATAGTAACATTTTCCATTGCATTTAAGGAAGATCCAGAGTCATAACATAATATCTAAAATATCCAGGATACAGTCCAAAATGACCAGGAAAACCAGGAAATGCTCAATTCACTAGAAAAGAAGACTAACAATAGATGCCAATGCTGAGACGCTGAGATGCCCCAACTGTTGGAATTAATTACCTGGCAAAGACTCTAAAGCAGCCTTTATAAAATTCTTCCAACAAACAATTGTGAACACTCTTGAAATGAGTAGAAAAATAAAAACTCTTAGCAAAGAAATATAAGGCAGAAAGAGGAGCCAGATAGAAATGTAGAACTGAAAAATACAAGAAATGAATTTGAAAAAACATGGGATGGAATCAGTAGCAGAATAAAAATGACAAAGGGAAGAGACAGTGAACTTGAAGATAAATCAATAGAAATTGTTTAATCTAAACATCATAGAGGAAATAAAAAACAGAAAAAAAAAAAAGTAAAGAGCTTCAGGAACCTGTGGGACAAACACAAGCAGTCCAACATTTATGGCATTGGTGTCTCAGAAGGAAAGGAAAAAGGTGAAGCATTGAAAAAATATTTAGATAAATAGTTTAAGAATTCCTAAATTTGGTGAAAAATATAATCCTACAAACCCAAGAAACTCCGTGAACTTCCATAACCGGAAAACCCCAGGGAAATCCATATTCAAATGCATCATAAACTACTAAAAACTAAACACAAAGAAAAATACCTTGAAAGCAGGCTGTGAAAAATGGTACATTATTTGTAGAGAAATAAGAATTCAAATATCTTCAAGTTTCTAGTTAGAAACCACGGGGACCAGATGGAAATGGTACAATATTTTTAAAATGCTGGAAGAACTGTATCCAGAACAGAACCCAGAGTTCTGTATCCAGAAAACTGACACTTAGGAATGAGTATGAAATAAATGCATTCTTAGACAAAAGAAAAAACAAGAAAATTCCTTACTACAAACTCACTCTAAAAGAACTGTTAAAGGTCTTAGACAAAAGGTAAATAATACCAGAAGGACATTGGAATGTAAGAGATGAAGGAAAAAGGAATAAAAATTGTAAATATCGGTGTAAGCAAAATAAATTATTTTTCTCATCTTGAGTTATTTAAATTTTGTTTCATATTTAAAAGCAAGAACATTATCACATTATCTGACGGGGTTTTAATGTATGTAGATGTAATACTAAGGACAACTATAATAGAAAGGTGTGTATAACTAACCTGATATGGTGGTAGGATATCTACATCCTGTTAAAGTATAAAGGAGCCTATTAAGGACAATAGCAAGACAAGTTCTAGAATGGGAGAAATATTTGTAAATCATATATGTGACAAAAAACATGTATTCAAATATATAAAGAACTCAGAACTCAGCAGTAAGACAACAAAAATTAAAATTTTAAAGTAGAGAAAAGTTTGAATAGATACTTCACCAATAAGTATATGTGGGCAATAAAAAGCCCATGAACAAAAATACTCAACATCGTTAGCCATTAAGGAAATGCAAATTAAAACCACAACGAATATAAGTTAGAATAGCTAAAAACAGAATATTGACAATATCAAGTACTGACAAGGATACACAACAACTGGAACTCCCATTCACTGTTGGTAGAAGTGTATACACAAAAACTTGTACACAAATATTTATAACAACTTTATTTGTAATAGTAAAATATTCTTCAACAGGTTAATAGATACACAAGCTATTGAGCATACAAATAATGTAATATTACTCAGTAATAAAACAGAATGAACTCTTGATATATGTAACAGCTTGGATGAATTTCAAGGGCATTATGCTAAGTAAAATAAACTAGTTTCAGAAGGTTACATAATGTGTGTTTCCATGTATATGCCATTCTCAAAATAAATAAATAAATAAATAAACAAACAAACAAATAAATAAAACTAGTTATTGAGAACACATCAGAGGTTGCCAGGGCTAGAAGTGGAAAGAGGACTCCTGATAAAGAGACCATGAGGGAGCTTTTGGGTGATGAACTGTTTTGTATCTTGGCTAAGGTGGTGGTTACATGAATATATACATGTGTTCAAATTCAAAAACCTATATACTAAAAGAAGTTAATATTTCTCCATGATTTAAAAAATAAAATTTGTAAGGTTAATGGTGAAATCCAGGTGGTGGATATATACATATTTCTTATAAAATTCTTTCAACTAAACTATAGGTATGAAAATTTCTGTAATATGCAGGGGAAAAATTACCAATGCCCAGACCTCTGTCTGTTCAGCCTGGCATAACAAAGTACCATAGACTGGAATTCTTAAAAACATAGAAATCAATTTTTCACAGTTTTGGAGGCTGGGAAGTCCAATCAAGATGCTGGCAGGTTTGCTCTCTGGTGAGAACTTGCTTCCTAGGTCATTGCTGACCATCTTCTCTCTGTGTTGTCACATGGTGGAAAGGGTCAAGCAGGAGTCTCGTGACCTCATCACCTCTCAAAGGCCCCATGTCCTAATATAATCCAATCACATTGGGGATTAGGATTTCAACATATGCATTTTGGAGGGGACAGAAATACAAACTGTCTACAGCGGCCTTACTCCCAGAAATTCCAATTTACTTGGCCAGAGATGGCCTGGGCATTCATATTTTATAACACTCCTGGGGCAATGGGGAGGGAGAAGAATCAGCGGTGAGGACAAGGCCCTATAAAGCTGTGTTGTCTAAGCACTCTTACTTCCCTACACATCCCCAAAGAGGTTCTCTCTCACTCCCCAATGTTCCCCCATGACAGACTTATAGATCCAACAGCTGAATCCTTAACCACGTTATTTTCTCTTGGTGCACTGTTCTCATTTCCACATGTGAAAGTTAGATCTGATCTGTTTGTCTTCAGTTTGTATTTATGTAGTTTGCACTGTCTTACAAGGGGAGACCCTAGAAAACCTGGAATTTATTTATAAAAAATTGTAGATTTATTCTTACATGTTTAGACTTCAGTTAGCTTCAAAGTACTCTTCATTTGATGTGATACACCCACTGAGACACTTTTTCCACTGCTCAAAACAGTTTTTATTTTTTTTAAGATTTATTTTTATTGTTTTTGACAGAGAGAGAGAGAGAGAGAGAGAGAGAGAGAGATACAGAGACAGAGAGAAGGGGGAGGGCCCATAGCAGTCTCTATAGTTGCACATCATTGGCTTTTCCACATAGTTTCATTCCACAGGTGGGCGGGGCTGCACAGGGCAGGAACTGGGCCGGGGTCTCACCCCAGTGAGAGCTGAACTGGGGGCACTCCCCAGTTCAGCATATGGGTCCACTCGGGCTGGGACTGGGATTTGATCCTTGGTCCCGGGGCTGTAAAGTGAGCGCTTAACCCACTGAGCCATCCCGGCTTCCCCTCAAAACAGTTTTTGAACTTGTCAAATTTGATGCCTTTTAGTGCTTCTGCCATTTTTTGTATCACTTCTTCCACATCAGCAAATGTTCCCCTTTGAGGACATTTATCATCTGGGGAAACAAAAAAAGTCACTCAGGGTGCAATAGGATGACTAGGGAGGGTGGGGCACAAGGGATCATGCTATTTTTTGTCAGAAATTGCTGAACACTCAGCGTGGTATGGGCAGGCACGTTATCATGTGCACATTGTTTGTGTAAATCACCCATTATGAAGTGGGCAAACATGTTGAAAGAATCTCAAAAAAAAAAAAAAAAAAAAAAAATCCAGTGAAGCCAAAGGCAGCTTCTCACAACAATGCCAGCTGATACAGTGATGAACATGGGTTCCCAGAGCACTCACCTAGTGGGGGAAGTCTAAGGGGTCCGCCCTCTGGAAGAGAATTCTGTTTTTCAGGGGTCCCCCTTATATATTCACTTGTATAAACACTCCATACTTGACTACCTTTGCTCATATAGTTTAGTCACATGCAGATATTTCTTCTACTTGTTCTTACAGAATAACTCTATTCTTAAAGTATTTTGAATGTGGAGACCAGAGTCCTTCCTGAACGAATTCTAAGTATGGAAGTCTGGAAAATGTGAATGAGACCTCTATGCCATCCATGCCAGATGGTGACAATTAGGAAGAGGGGACAGGAGAAGAGCATTGTACTAATGGGTTCAGAAGTGGCCAATGGGAAGAAGCCAAGAAAAGCAGGCAGGGATAGATAGGCAGGGGCGGTGGATCCTGGGAAGAATCCGGGCAGAGATCGCCATTGTGTTCCAGTGTGGGCTCTTCTGTGAAGTACTCCAGGGACTGGACCATCCACTTAAATGTTTTAGGAGTCATTTGCATCACTTGGAGGATCTGAGATGTGAACCAGGTTACCTCTAAGCACCATCTCACTGTTGCAAATAGGATACAGGAGGGATCATTCTAGGAGGGAGAGGCAATTATTAGCCATTTTCATATTATTATCACTTCATTCAAGGAGCTTGGTTTTTCAGAAACAAAGATTGACATTGAAAAAAATGAGTTTTGATTAGAATGGAGGGATATAGCACTTACTTCAGAATTTTGTTTAAGGAAAGGGTAGACTGACAGAATGAGGTCCCACAATAAGAAACTAGGTCAAGAAACATGTCACCTAGCTAGTCAGGGAGGTAGTTTGACTTTGAACCCAAGTCTGTTGAATTCCTAAGTGTAGAAGAGAGGAGCCTGGGAAGTAGACAAAAAACAGAGAAGGAAGAAAGGAGAAGGTGTCTCAGCTAAACTCTGGTACTCCGAACATTTTCTCAGGCCAAACTGAAGCCGGAGGAAACATGCAGCCTTGTTTTTCCTCTTCTGCACCCAGAGATGTCCCTGGGTCTCTCCTAGGCTCTGTGCTCCTGACTCCAGGACACGGAAGCAATGGCCTCAGCTAGATCCTCCCAAGAAGACTCAGGACTTTTTATGCAGCCAGTCAATTTCTGTTAAGACAAAGCATTAGAGGGAGAACAGCGGATTTACTCTGGTTTTCTGAAATGGAGGATTTTAGGGAAAGTTGAAAACATACGATGATAACGAGTCTCTTGGCCAAATAATAGCAGGGCTGTAGGGTAAGGCTTTGGTTCTTAGGATGTGTGCGAGGTGTGCTGTGATATTAATTGGTATTGTAAGATGGCAAGTCCATACACTAGGTAGGTCCTCAGGAGCCAGGCATTTGGACAAGCCTATAACTGGATGAGGAAGGAAGGTATATGAATATACTGACCACTTGTTCTGGGTCTAACACCTGCATCAAGGACCAGGGGGCACAGAGCGGCGTGTAATATGAAGTCCTTCCAGACCATAGTTCGGTCACCATGAGAAGCATAAATAGAAAGATCCTGTTGGCACACGTCTTGAAACGTTTCACTACATGAGATTGCAGTATGGCGTCCGTCTTTGTTTCTCCTGAGTGGTTATATTTTCTGGACCTAAGGAGTCATATTACTTCTGATCAACCCAACCACCCCTTCCTTCCTGCCCTGCTCCCTGTGTCCCTTAGGTTCCCAGTGTGTTGGGGGTCTGGTGAGAGTGGGGAGGGGTCAGAAGGGAGAAGGATAAACATTTAAGATTAATTCTATTTTCTTTATTCCTCACTTCAGCTTTCTGCCGCTGAAACATCCCACTTAGGTCTTTGTTTTATTAATACAAACTTAACGATGAATTATAAAAAAAAAAAAAGCGAGGCCCGCCTAATCACAAAACTGAAATATCCATTCCAAGGCTAAGATGTGAAATACTTCTGCTCAAAATACTCCTTGGGGTAAAATTGTGAAAAGAGGAAATAAAATGTTTTTTTCTGAAAGATGAATTGATCATTTTTACTAAGGATAAACGGGCAGAGAGGTAGCCGGTGGAGTCTCGGGATGTGAAATGTAGAGCTGCTCTGCCATCTGGTGGACAAAGTGGCACCTGCAGTTTCTAATCTGGTGGATAGGTTCACATAAAGGACGGTGCAAAAGGGCTATAAAGAAACCAATTTTACCATAGGATAATTGACACAAAAGAAGAGGTAATTTGCTACTGTGGCATCTCATCAATATTATAACAAAATGCACTTGAACAAAATGAGTTTTTTTTTAAAGAACCTGTATAAAGCAAGAAACAATCAAGCAAAAATAAAAAGTCCACAAAAATCCTGAATAAATAAAACCAATGGATGGTTGTCAACTTTTTATTTTGCCAAGTAATGTACATGTTTTAAATCTAGAGTCTATTGTTACCCTCATCTTACTTTCAAATGACAGTAATTCCCAGAAAGTATTTTCATGAAAAGGACAGCCCTTTTAACTGAATATTTAGCTTAATAGTAATAGCATTACACTTTTCTTCTTTTATAGGTTTGTTACAGAGGGTTGAAAAACATATTCAGGTTTGGTACTAGTCTAAGGATTGATATTTGAGAACCGCTGGTCTAAAACTCTTCATAAAACTAGTTTACATTATTTACAAATATCTTGGGCCTCTGAAATATTGCAACAAAGGGAGTTGAAAATTGTCTTATTCAAAATTGTCTTTTAGGGGAAGCCAGGATGGCTCAGTGGGTTGGGCGCTCACTTTGCAGCGCCGGGGACCGAAGATCGAATCCCGGCCCCTGCCCGTGCGGACCCATATGCTGAACTGGAGAACTCCCCCAGTTCAGTTCTCTCTCTGTCTCTGTATCTCTCGCTCTTTCTCTCTGTCAAAAAGAAATATAAATAAATGAATAAATAAAATAAATAAATAAACCTTAAAAAAAATTGTCTTTTAGTGGCTATTTTTTTTTTTTTAATATTATTATATTTTATTGTTAAATTTAATGGGGTGACATTGGT
>PVKE010010340.1:0-42694 GCA_004027555.1 Craseonycteris thonglongyai | reverse complement strand
AAAAAAAAAAAAAAAAAAAAAAAAAAAAAAAAAAAAAAAAAAAAAAAAAAAAAAAAAAAAAAAAAAAAAAAGAAGCCTCACCTGAACTCCTTGGGACACTCAGACTAATTAACAAAGATAATGACTGACAAAAGGACCAGAGTGCCTGGGTGTGTCCACTTCTGTGGACCCAAAGCTTTTTGCACATAAATGGGAAAACCCGGTCAGGGCTGAAGTTTCTGGGGACGCTGATGCAGGAGCTCCATGGGAATTCCCAATGAAGGCATCAGTGCACTTGGAGAACCTAGAAATGAAAGGGTTACGTAGTAGTGTGGATGGAAACTGGAAAGTTTAAACCAGCCTGATGGGAAGAGCTTGTCCCTTGACCTGCATGCTTTGTGGCTATTATGTCTGACTGGGGACAGCCTCCCCTACCTACAACTGTAAATCCAAACCTGCTGACGCAATCCCCAGGAGTTCCCAGTTAGGAGTGTAAGGGCTGGTGGGATTAAGGTGGAAGGTGAACGAAAGTGCACCTGCTTGAACAGGCTTTGGATGAAGTAGCTGCATCTCTTCCGGAAATGCATGATGGGGATGGATACTGCCTCTCACTGGGGGCACTCGCCCTCCCTGGTGTCAGGACGCAGGAGGCATGTCCATGGGAACCGCAAGGACTGCTGGAGCCTGCGTGGTACAGACAGGAGCAGGCGCGCTGGCTGGGCAGATTCTCTGCCACACAGCACAGTGCACTGTGGAGCATAGACTACAGCTATGGGTTGGCCAAAGCCTGCAGGTGCCTCCCAGTGACAGCTACTGGGATGCTAGACTGCCTGGAGAATTTCCATTTGAGGACCAACTCCTAACTTGCTGTTAGATAGTAAATAGAACAGCCCTGTGGCTGAAGGACAGGAACCATCTTGAAAGTGAAATACTCATGTCTCAGAGATCCCAAGGCTCAGAACCAGCCAGCTGTTTGGAAGAATGTGAGGCAACACGTGCCTTCTACATCCCCCTAATGTAGAAACCAAGACTCAACTGCCAAACAGTATTATTTTTTTAATATCAAAAGAGATTATCATACAAAAACAGGTATACTGTGGAAATAAGCGATGAAAGTGCTTGAGTTTCCAGAATTATCACGTCCATGCCACTCTGGCACAGATGTGCCCTGGACAAGTGGCACAGAATGTGCTTTCTTCCCAATGGTTTGCAGGACAGTCCCCACTTGGGTCGGAGACACAGCCTGAATGTGGATTCATGGTGCGCATGGCCTGTCGGCACAGGGGTGGGCTGCTGGCCTCTCCCCGAGTTTTCCCGCAGGCAACCTCTCACTGAAATACCACTGGCGGGGGGCCATGGGGCCTTGGGCTTCTTCCCAGACCTCCTGGTTGATTAAGGCTGCCTCTTTACTCACCCCAGCAGAAAGTTCCAGCACCTGGACAACGCTCCTGTGGGAATGACAGGACAGATGATGCTTTTTCATCGTCTGTACCGAGAGCCAGACAAGGACAAAGCATCTCTGGCTTCATGGCAGCAGGATAAAGGCAGCCGGTTCAGGCCGACACCTTCCGAGTGGCAAAGCAGGGGTCAGTAAGCTCTGTCTGAACAGAACTCAAACAAGGGACCTAGCAGGAGTAAAAGATTCATGTGTTCAGGAAATATTTAGGGAGCACCAATGCTGTGTCAGGAACAGATGACAGAGCTGGAATGGGACAATATCCCAGCCCTCTTGAGGTTTTAATGGTGGTGGGAAACAGGTATTAACTGAGCATGTTTGACCATTCAAACCTGAGACCCCTGCAACCTAGAACCTTTAGTGTGTCCTGATTTCATCCAGGGAATATACAGAAGAAGGAAAATAACGGTGGGTGGAAGCTGGTCTTCATGAGTACCTTTCGAATATTTTAGGCATACCGGGAGGTATGTTTCGCATTGTAAAGGACAACACAAGGTTCTTTTTTGAAGATGTGGAGGAAAGCCCCATGGTCAGAAATCCCCAGAGGAGAGTGAGAGAAGGAAGCCAGGGTGGCTCTGGGGGTCTGGCCAGGGGCTGTACTGGTCCCAAAGCTAGTTCCACAGGACACACATGAAACCCATCGAGCTGTACCACTACAATCTGTGCCTTTTCTAAATGTACTGATATTTCAATAAGAAGTTCCAGGAAGATTGCTTCAAGCCCTTACCCTGGAAAACATTTAAAACATGAATATACTGATCCAAAGGAGTGCTGCATTGCTCTGAGGAAGTGAATGAGGAATGATACTATCACCCGCTTTCTATTTTGGCTGTTGGGGAGCTCACAGTGGGCTGGAGGCTTTTTGCCCATTCCCCTCTCCCTCCCTTGCTGGACCCTTGCACACTTGGCCTCTGCAAAAGCCAGAGCACCTACTCTCCAGACTGCAACTGCCAAGACCCACTTCTGCCTGAAGGGCTGTTACCTTGTTCTTAAAATATTTTCTGAATACCTTCGGAGCTCCAGGTCCTTCTTTTGGATCACTTCCTTGAGTTCACTAAGCAGGTCCAGCGCTTTCTCATTATCATCTGAATGGCTGGTCTCCAGTTCTCCCAGCAGGTGGCGTGTGACTGTCAATTCCTGCTGCAAACCATCTGGGTGAAAAAGGGGTTCCTAAGCCATGGGCTTCACAAGGTGCCCCAAGCAACCCACTAATGAGCTGGGTGACTGACTAGATTTTTGTCATTTTGCTGGAACGCTCTCATGTTATGTTGGAATCTGAAGAGCTCAAAGACAGACAGTCATGAAGACATCCATGCACTAATATCACCTCTGTGCCCCTTTGCCTGAGGTCACAGCAGTCTGAGACCATGGATCAGGCATGTCTACCACCCAGGCAGTCATGGAAACAGACCTGAAATGCCACTCCAGTATCCTCAACAGAAACAAATGCAAAAGGTGGAGATAGCTTGCGTTGTAACTTTAAAACAATCCTGTGGTTCTCACTCCCTGTTCCAACATCCTGCACCCTGCACCCCAGCAGAAAGCTGCCTACAGCTGCCCAGTACCCCTCCTGATTGAGGAAAACCAGCTTCTCTCTGCCTCTGGCACACATCTACACATGTCACAACGGTACATTCTAACATTTTGGGAGATTCACAAGGGTTCTTACAAATATACATCTTTTCCTCTCTGATGTGGTCTGAATTGTGTCCTCCCAAAAGACATGTTTGGGTCCTAATCTAAATGTGAACTTACTGGAAATAAGGTCTTTTAGATGTAACTGAGTTATAATGAGGTCACAGGGTGGGACCTATTACAATGAACTGGTCCCCTTCTAAGAGGGAAATTTAGATACAGAGGTGCTCAGGGCACAAGGCCATGTGAAGGCACAGGTGGAGACTGGAGTGATGCTGCTCGGAGTCAAGGAAGGCCAAGGGGTGTTGGCAACACCAGAAATTGGGAGAGAAGCCTGGGATTCTCCCTCAGAGACTCCAGAAGGAACCAACCCTGACCACACCTTGGTTTTGGACTTTTGGCCCCCTGAACTGGGAGGGAATCAGTTTCTATTGCTTAAGCCACCTGGTTTGTGGTACTTTGTTACAACAGCCATATAAAACTCATACACTCCCCAATCCCAACTCCTTGCAATTATTTAAAGAACTTTTCTGAGATAGAGTCCAAGAAATACAGATGTGCCATTGACTGCAATTACTGTACAACTGGAAACCCAGACACAGATCACTGTTCAACAAGGCTCACTTTTCAAGATTCCATGTCACACATACTTCACATTATAAAAGGCTTGATTTTATTAAAAATCATCTCTGTCTGAAAGTTAATCATTGGTTGCTTAGGGCTGAGAGTGGGGTGGTGATGGAAGCATCAGTTAATAGGTACTGAGTTTCTTTTGAAGGAAACAAAAATGTCCTAAAATTAGAATGTAGTAATGATTGCACATCTCTATGAATATACTAAAAAATGCTGTACACTTTAAATGGCGAATTGTAGGTATCTGAATTATATACCCATAAAGCTGTTAAAATTTTTAAAAATCATCTGTCTGAGACTGCCAATACAGCAACAGTCTTCATGATCTTGAACTACGTTTGTGGAAAGTTCTAGAGGAAAAGTCCACCTGATTTTATGTGGCAATGTTTTACTACATCTGCCTCAAGGAAATGTAGTTAGAAGCTGAGAGCTCTGCTTAGAAATAACCAAACTCTTTGGTTTGTTATTTATAATAACCAAAGGACAGCTAAAAACTTGCCATGGGAAGATACCTCTTCTAAAGAGAATTTTAAGATCAAGCATGACATTTTTCACACCTGCCAATTTCCTCCAGTGAAAGACTGGGTGGGACCCCTCTGCAGGAAAGAGACCCTGCAGCTCTGCATAGGAGGCAGGATGGGGGTGGGGGTGGGGAGAGGGTCAGTGGACCTATCACTAGCCCACCCCAAGGCCGAGGATTGCAGGCTGCTGCCCCAAGAGTGCCTTTCAGCAGGGTGGGAAATCAATGGGGAACCCACAGACCTGGGTCCCAATCCCAATATGGGCCTTGGACAAACCAGTCTCACTGGTCTGCTGCATCCTCTGCCATTTGATGGGGCACATGCCATCTACTTAAAAGGAGGCTTGTGAGGATAACATGAAGGGATACAGGTGCCGGACACACAGAGATGCCCACATGCACTGGCGGTTCCTCCTCCTGCTCCCTACCTGACAAATGCCGTTTCCTACCTAAGAACTGCTGCCCGTCCCCATCCAGGTGAACTGATCTCACAGGCAGTTCATGCCTTGTGGTGTCTAGGGCTGTGGCAAATGTCTTGTATTGCTCCTTAAAGCGTTCAGCCACAGCCTCGAAGGGGCTGAGCATTTCGATCTGCAGGCAGGAGAGAAAGGGGCTGTGAGACAAGACTCTGAAATCACCTCCTGGAAGTTTCACTGACAGTGTATGTGACATTAAGACACAGGCTGTTCTTTCAGGATAATTTAGGCAATTATCCAGGGGGTTCGGTGGGTACAGTGGGCTCTCCCTTAACCCTGGCTGCCCTCCTCAACATGAATATGCATCTCTCTTCCAGCATATTCCAGGGCCAGTCCCCAACTGAAATCACAGCAGACCAACGAAGACTGGGCCCTCCTGCTTTGAAACATTGAGTTTAAATTTAAATGCCTTCCCCCTGTAAGGCCGTCCCCATCAACCCCCTTTTTCCTCATATACATTGTCTAAATCCTCCTCCAGAGCTTTGTAAGGATTCATTGGTCATTTCTTTTTATTCCACTCCACAGGGACAGGGACCCCATTTTCAGCTCAGGGCCTGGCTACAAGACATGCACACATGCACACACTGGGTGTAATGGGCTGAACTGTGTCCCTCTGACCCCATAATTCCTCTGTTGATGTCTCAACCCCCAATACCTCAGAATGTGACCTGATTTGAACACAGAGTTTCTACTGAGGAAATCGAGTCAAAGTGAGGTCATTAACATGGGCTCTGATCAATATGCCAGGTGTTCTCACGAAAGGGGGGGATTTGGAGACACACAGGAAGAATGCCAAGTGAAGAGACATGGGGAGGAGACAGCCAGCTACAAGCCAAGAAGAGAGGCCTCTCTCGGGCCTCAGGAGACAACCCTGTTTGACGCCTTGATCTGACTTCCGGCTTCCAGAACTGAGACAGAGTAAGTGTCAGTTGTTTAAGCCACCCAGTTTGTAAGACTTTGTTATAGCAGCCCCAGAGCATGCACACACTGTGAGAAGCTACATCCCCACTTGGCCTTTCTAGGTTCCAAAAGTTTGCTCCATGACCTTCTTTGGTGTGGACACCTCTGTCCCAGCACTGACCACATGGCACCAAGACTGTGCCTCCCACCAGCCCCCGGCCCCCTGGGCAGACCTGGAGTGCGTCTTCATGTTGCTGGGCACAAGGCGAAGGTGCCTGGAGAATATGTGTATGTGGGTGTGCTGAAGGGAGGCCCCTTTTGCTGGTTGGTATGTAACATTACAGGCTCATCCCCTTAAAAACTCACAAACCAATACCCAGTGGTATTAAAAGCCAAGCACAGACTGAGAGCCAGGAGAGGAGCGACACTCATGTCAGTGCTCCCTCCACGCATCCCTGCCACGATAGCCCTGCTGGGACAGGCAGCTCGGAGACTACGGCCACAACTGACTTGAGCACTGAGGACGTCCAGCAGCTCCCGCTTCCTCTCACAGAGGAGAAAGTGGCGCTTCAGCTCATGGACCTTTTTCTGGAGCTTCTCCTTCTCTTGGCATATCGTTAATAAATTCCTTTCGGCCTTTCCTTCAAATGCAGCAAGACTGTTCTCCATCTGTTAAGTGCAAAACAAGAGCTTAGGTCAGAGGGGACTCCATCTCTGTGGCTGACAGAGGCCACCTTTCCACCCATTTCACATGAGAATGCGGTTGTTTTCACCTTTATGGTCAGTAGAGTCAGGAGTAATGTTTGGGATTCCATCATTTCCATTGCTTCAGAGAAATCCTTAAGGAAAAGGAAAAGATACTCAATGAACTGGTATAAATCCAGCCCTCTCCCCTGGAAAGGAATAACCCCAACTCATACTACTTTATTTATTAGTTCAGTAATTTGATAGTTCTCTACTATACAGAAACCTGTTGTTTCTATTATCTCAGTTAGTCTTTTGGGGCACTCTGTGAGAAGAGGCTAGTCTGGCCCCCTCCCAGGGGCTGGGCGGTTAAGGGCCAGCTGGACGGCACCTGCCCACTCGGTGCCACACTGCAGGAGTCAAGCCCCCCATCCTGGTGAGACCACAGCCAGAACGTCTCTCTGCTGGGAGACAGGGCCTAGCCAAGCACCTTCCCGAGCATGGCACCACAAACAAGGCCCCAACCTCATTTTTCACATGATCCCACATTTGTAGGATCTACTCCTGTATGTATACTTGGAGAAACAAACTGCAAATGATCTAAGAACATATGTTGGTTTTTGTCTTAAAAGTCATGGCTGGCTTGTTTGTTCTTAGAGCCCCAGGCCTCGCGTGGTACCTGGCACAGGCCAGCAGTTAAATCAGATTTATCTAACCCATTAGCAGTTTCCTTCTCATTTCAGACACTTACTGGGTTCTTTTCCCGTGAGGCAGAAAGTGATGGTGACTTGGTTTTCTTTGACAGTGTTTTTTCTAATTGTGGAGTCTTTCTGAGCATACTTTTCTCTAAGATCAAGAAAAGCATTTTAAAGGTGAGAAGAGCATACTTCAGAAGCCCATTGAGATACACTGCAACGCCCAGCTGGGAAAAGAAGGGGTGAAACAAACAACTTACCATTAATGGCTGAGAGATCCAGGTCTGGTGGGGCGGTGCCATGTCCTTCCAGCAACGTGGACTGCAGGTCACCTTTGCCGAAGATTCCACTGTTCTCTGTGGGCCCAACAAGAATCCCAGGAAGTCAGCACAGTCTCCAAGATGCTCTACACCTAAGCCAAAAAGTCGGCAACATTTTTGGACAATACCACTTTCTTCCAAAACTCAACTTCTTGCTAGGTAATAGAGAAGGTTGAAAAACCTTTGAAAATTCCCAGCAACTTGAATATATTTTAAAGGAGAACTAGAAAAGAGAGGCATTCTTACTAACTCAAAGGTGCAAATAAGCCTTTCTTCCAAGTTTAATAAAAGCTGCTGTGTTCACAATATAAGACTCTAATACATGCTATACACATGCTCTGCCCTCAGCTCTTTTTCCTTTCTCCAGTAGCTTCTAGACTGTTCAGCTTCCCCAGAAAGTTCCTTCAACTTTTAGCCTCTATTTAAAAATGTAAAATTATACCTTTACCATTTAAAAAGGGCACTGGTATGCTACATGCTTCAATTAAGTAAGCAAGGGCTCCAGAGGACTATAAACTGAACAGATGGTATGTCAAATACACTGTCATGTTAATTAAGAACTACACAGAAAATTGTTTCATAAACAGCTACGCAGTTGAGAAAACCAACATGCAGAAATGAAAAGAGCAAAGTCACAATTAGTGCATTCGAATTTTTCAAAAATTCTAGATAAACAAAAATCTATCAAGAATGGCTGTCTCCTAGGTGAGGAGCTAGAAACCTGCAGTGGAAGATGGTGATTTTTTTATTGCTATGATTTTTGCACTTTTAAATGTTTTGTCCTCTGCATGTATAGAAAAGTCATTAAGAAAAGTCATTTCCTATAAAGCCATATGAATGAACTCAAAAAGCAGTCCTAAGTCACGATATCTCATTTCTCAGCCTTGGCTGTGTTGACATTCATGGTAGGATCATTCTTTGTTATGGGGTCGTCCTGTGCACTGTAGGGTGTTGAGCAGTATCTATTGAAGTGAGTAACACACCTCTGCCTTCATTGCAACAACCAAAAATATCTCCAGACAGTGCCCAGTGTCCCTGGGGGTCAGAACTGCCCCCTAGTAATTCTGTTTTTAAAATGTGACAGGCCCAGGTTCTGACCTCTCAGGCCATGCCAGTTTTCTCAGCTTCATGCATGGCCCTCAACTACTTGCATGAGAAAATACTAGAAGCCTGGCTCTGGCTCCATGTGCCTGATCCTCAATCATGCCTGTGTCACAAAACAGCACAAACTATGACAACCATGTAAATCAGGATCAGCAAACTCACAGCTCATAGGCCAGACCCGGTTCACTTCCTGTGCTTGTTAATAAAATTTTACTGGGACACAGATATACCCATTTGTATATGAACACAGGGGACCCCCAAAAAAACCATATTTATCTTTAGAGGATGGGCCCTTTGTAGTACAGGCTTTGCCCACTAGGTGACTGTTCTAGGCACTGATCTGCATCAGTGGACCAGCTGCTGTTGTGAGAGGCTGTGTTCAGCTTCAGTGAATTTTTTTAGAGACTCTTTCACATTTTTGCCCATTTCATGATGGGTGACTTACAATAACAATGTGCGGCATGACAACGCACCTGCCACACTGTGCTGAGTGTTCAGCAGTTTTTGACCAAAAACAGCCTGACCTCTGTGCCCCACCCTGCCTATTCACATGATCTCACGCTGAGTGATTTTTTTTTTTTTCCTTCTCTGGTTGAAAAAGTCCTCAAAGAGAAACAATTTGATGATGTGGAAGAGTTCAGTGAAACAAAAAAACAGCAGAAGCACTAAAAGGCATGGTCTGTGACTGTTTTCACTATGCAAACAACAGAGTTGAGTCTTTATAACAGACTGTCCTGAAAAGCCTAAAATACTTACCATTTGTCTCAGAAAAGATGTTCTGACCCTTGATCTGAACAATAAAGTAGGATATCTAAGTTGTAAAAGAACATATTTTCCTACAAGACTCAAAGCTGTGTCATTTTGAACAAAGGGATGAGGGTAGGGAGAAAGTTTTGCTTTCTGTGAATTGCTCTCATGCAATAGTTTAACAGCTGCCCACTCTTCCTGGAGAGGCTGGCACATGAGGCACTAGACAAAGTGCTACAGTGGGAGGGGCCTTCCCAGACTTCTAAATAAGCACACTGACTAGGTCTGAATACAAAATATGCCAACAGTGATGGTCTGAGTGGCGGAATTTAAGGAAGCTCCCCACTCTTGGTCCACATTTTCCATTTTTTAATACTGAACACATGCCACATCTATAATCAGAAAAACTGAAAAGTTTTTTTATATCACTTTGGTGACAGCTTGTAGAGACCATTACAAGGAAGACCCAACCCAAGGCACTGAGAGGCAGGAGGATAAAAAGCCTTACAACTTCTCTGAGAGACCTGGTCTCAGAGCTCTGGCAGGAAATAGTCATGTGATGAAGGAACTGGTGTCATAAGGGAGAGTCATGATGGCAACTTGGCTCTTCTCTAGGACCACATAAAAAGAAAGTGACTTCTCCTACTACCCTGCCACCCCCTTTCAGCTCCCCACATGCCCCAAATCTGTCCCTATACTGAAACTCTTTGCCTCTTTCTTCTGATGCTTCCCAGAAAAAAAAGAGGGAGTTTTAACTTAGCATACTTGAAAACATAATTCATCATGCTCATCACTTCCTGAACTCCACAGCCATTTCACACCCTCCCTCCAACGTTACGCACCTTTGCTCTTCTGGAGTGGGTTGGGTTTCCTTCCACTTTCATGCCTCTTCCCACTGGTCTTTAAAGCATCTGTTGCAGAAGCCTGTTAGGGAACCCATGACACTCAGAGGACAAGACACATCCCATTCATGAGCAGGGGCCCCTTCGCCATCTGCACTTTGCATCTGCTCTTACTTTGAGGCAAGGGATAGACTTAAAGAGTTCTGACATTCAATTGCATATATACAGGACAAACTAATTTTGTCAAAAAGGATACCCTCACATGCATACTCATAGAACATAGTAAACCACCAAAATGTTAGCCAGTGATTATCTGACATGGCAGATTACAGATAACTGAACTTCAGTATACATTTTAGTATTAGTCAGTTTTATAGAGAGAATGTATGACTTTGGTCATCAGGAAAAACAAAGTTTTTGTACAAGTATTCACCTTCAAAAATTACCAAAAAAGCAAGCAAGCCATGGAGCTAGCAAGCCATTATAATATAATAATATGAAAGAAAAAAGAAAACCTTGTAAAAAGTGAGAACATTTCAATGTAGAGATCACTCTTATTCAACTTTATACTGAAGGTCCCAGAATAAGAAATAAAAGGCAAACAGGTAGGAAAGGAAGAAATAAAACTCTCTTCTTACAGACACAATTCTTCATGTAGGAAATTCCAAACATATATTTTAAAATGTGACTAAAATTAGCAAGGTTTCAGAATAGAGGGTCAATATTTTTTTAAAAATCAATCATATTTCTAGCAATAAATAACTTTGGGAATTAAAATTAAAAGAGTACCATATATAGCAAAACTAAAAAAAAACAAACAAAAAAACAAATACTAAAGTATAAACCTAACAAAACACAGGGAAGGTCTGTATGCTGAAATCTACAAAATACTGTTGAAAGAAATCCAAGAAGACCTAAATAAATGAAGAGGTATACCATGTTCGTGGATTTAAAGACTTGGTATTTTTAAGATGCTGTTCTCCCTAACCTAATGCATACAGTCAATATAATCAAAACCTAGTAGGAGATTTGGTAGAAAATGGCATGCTAAGTAAAATTCACACGGAAAGGCAAAGGAACTATAATAGAAGAGTCAAATAGTTTTGGAAAAGAACAAAGTAGAAGAATTCATACTACCTGATTTTAAGACTTGCTACAAAGCTAACAATAATCTCAGCAGTGTGGAACTGGCCTAAGGAGAGACTTGAAGAACAACGAAAAAGAACAGTTTAGAAGTGATATATTCATATACGGGCAATTGGTTTTTGACAGAGGTGGTGATGAGACAATCTGATGGGAAAATGAAAATCATTTCAACAAATGGTACTGGAACAAGAGAACATCCATACACTCAAAAATAAATTTCAGGGGAAAGCCGGGACGGCTCAGCGGGTTGAGCGCTCGCTTTGAGGCCACGAGGACCGAGGATCGAGTCCCGGCTCCGGCCCAGGCAGGACCCACGTGCTGAACTGGGGAGTTCCCACAGTTCGGTTCTCTGGCTGTCTCTGTCTCTGTCTCTCTCTCTATCTGTCAAAAGTAAAATAGAAATAAATATGCACTGAAGATAAAATAATTACTCTCTATAAATATAAAATAAATAAATAAATAAATAAATTTCAATTTCATCACCATATCATATAAAAAATTAATTCAAAATGGATCACAAATCTTAATATAAAACCTAAAACTATGAAACTCCTAGAAGAAATTATGGGAGAATATCTATTTGATCTTTGGTTAGGCAAAGATTTCTTACATAAGATACCACAATCCATAAAAACAGAAATGATTAAGTTGGACTTCATCAAAATCAAGAACTTCTGCTCCCCACAACACTTAAGAGAATGAAAACACAAAAGACAAGCCACACACTGCGAGAAAATACTTGCAAATCACTATATAGGGTTGGCATCCAAGGGATAGAAAAAGCTCTCAAAACTCAATAAGGATGGGGAAGCCGGGATGGCTCAGTGGGTTAGGCGCTCACTTTGTAGCACCGGGGACCGAGGATCGAATCCCGGCCCCGGCCCGTGCGGAACCATATGCTGAACTGGGAGCTCCCCTAGTTCAGTTCTCTCTCTGTCTCTGTATATCTCTCTCTCTTTCTCTCCTCTGTCAAAATAAATAAATAAATAAATAAAATATATATTAAAAACTCAATAAGGAGAAAGCAAACACCCCAATTTAAAAATGGGTGGAAGATTCGAATGGATACATTACTAAAGATATAGAAATGGCCAAAAAGCACATGAAAGGATGTTCAATATCAGCTGCTATGGAAATACAATTAAAACCACAATGAGATTCCACTTCATATCCACTAGTATGCTTTCAGTCTTAAAAGTACTGACAGGAACTCTCAGTGGCTGATGAAATTGTAAAAAGGTGCAGCCACTTTGGACGGCAGTTGGGCAGTTTCATACAGAGTCAAACATATGCTTATATTATAACCCAGTAATTTCCCTCCTGGAAGAAATGGGAACACATCCACTCAGAATCTTGCACAGGAATGTTTAAGGTGGCTTTGTTCAAAATCGCCAAAAATGAGACAAACCAAATGTCCTTCACTGGCTGAGCACACACTGTGGGTAACCTACACAGAGGAATATTCTTCAGCCATCAGAAGGAACCAACACTGACTATGACAGGCAATGACAGGGAAGGATCACCAATGTACTCTTTATGTGAAAGAAGGAAGATACAAGAGGCTGCATCCTATGTGACACCTTTTAATGACCTTCTGGGCAATGCTATAGACAGGGACAGAAAAGAGATCAGAGTTGTCTAGGGTGGGGAAGGGCTGGCTCCATTGGAGCACAAGGGGATTTGGAGGGTGAAAAACTGTTCTGTATCTTGATTATGGTGGGTCCATGACTGGATGCATTTGTCAAAATTCACAGAACTGGATGCTGAAAAGAGTGACACTATCAGCAGGTCCTCAAACACTTCATTACAATGTTGATCAGATGCTTGAGAGACTTAACTCTTGTTCATACCAATTTTCATTATACATCGTTTCACCACAGTTCCAAGAACCTATTGAAGATGTAAAGTGAGGACTTAGTACCATGCCTTAATTTAAAAGATGAAAACAATGAAGAGAAGCTCAAGATCCAAAGTACTACATACAGCATGTAGACACTTGGGGGCGCTGTAACCAAGTTTGTAAGGCAACGTTAAAATCATGAAGTGTGACTGTGATCCTTTGTTGAAAATCACTTTAATACTGTAAAGCAGAGGTGTCAAACTCAATTAAAACACAGGCCACTTGGTGCAACAGGCAAGATTCACGCGGGCCACATCACATTTACAAACGTCGCCAGAACTGAGTCAGCGCATTTACACACGCCCACAGGCCCCCAGGAAAGGCACTGGGCCACATGTATACTGGTCTTCAGTAGTTAAAGGGTTAACGAGGGACTTGTGTGTACAATATTGCCTCGATCTTCCCTAAGCGCTATTTTCTTCATAACAATTTTTTCTATTTTCATTTTATTTCAGAGCATCGTGGGCCACAAAAAATTACCTGGGGGGCCGCGCCCGCGGGCTGCCAGTTTGACACCCCTGCTGTAAAGCATAGATTTGGGGTGATGATGTGTCAGAGTAGGTTCACTGACTGTAAATATGCACCACTCTGGTGTGGAATGTTGATAGTCACGGGAAGACACGAATGTGTTGGGGGACAGGTATATAGGAAATCTCTAAACTTTCTGCTCAATTTTGCTGTGAATCTAAATCTGCTCCAAAAAAATAAAGTCCACTTAAGAAAATCTACCCAAGAAGCATATCTAACAGTCTGTACAAAGCCATTCTTTTTCCTCAGGCCAGATTTTTTTTTTTTATTGTTAAATTTAATGGGGTAACATTGATTGGTAACAATTAGACAGTTTCCAGATGTACAAGTCCACATCACATCACCCATGCATCGCATTATGTGCCCATCATCCAGAATCAGCTCCCTTTCCATCACCATATATCCGGTGTCCACAGGCCAGATCTTAAGTCACATTTTTAAGAATCTGCCATTCTCCTTATCCAGAGTAAAGAGCGGGAATGAATATTTAACTAAGGTTTACCAGAAACAATGATTTGGAAAAGAGAGGGAAACAAGATCTTTACCTTGCCACATTCTCAGTCTGTATACACTGAAATAAAATGCATTACTGGGTAATGTACTAATTGCTTTCATTAAGCATCACACAAAGCATGTTCTCATGTTGTTAAGTGTTTCATGCCGTCATTGTTAATGGTGTCATAGTTTTCACTGTGTGGCTACAGGTAGTTCACGAAACTCCTCCTCTAATGCTGGATGATTCAGGCATGTTGTTTTTCCCACAGTTCTCTAAACCCCTGCAGGTGTTTTATAAACACCAGCCATGGCCAGGGAGTATGTGTTGGGTACTCGATAGAACTGTTTCAGGACAGAATCCAGAAAAGGGATTATTGGGTTGAAAGGCAGGAACAACTTTAAGGATCAACAGAGATCATGGCTTTGCAAAAGGGATTCTCAAAGGGATTAGCTACTTGCAACAAAGGAACAGGACTCAGCATGAAGGGCGCAATGACCTCTAATGCAACTGGGCAAAGTCCCCAAAACGCTACCTTTGGGAGCAGGCTGTGCTCAGCTCTAGAGACCTGTGTCAGAATTCCAAGTTCATCAGAACTTCCTTCAGAACAGTTTCAAACATACACCATGTATTGTTACCTTTTTGGGGGTTTTCTTCTCATATTGCAGGTATCGGGACTCAACCACTTTTCCACCTGTGGGGAACATTCCGTAAGTTTATACCAAAACTACAACAGGTATGTGAAGACCGACCACACACTGAGGACCCACACCACCTCCCCCAGCACCAGGCAAAATCGGCTATCCCTGCTCAATAGCAGGAACACTCTTGTTCCTCTCAGATCCTATCCTTCAGCTCCCTCGAGTATGTATGAGAAACCTACTGTGTGCAAAGAATAGTTGTGGAATACTTACTATATGCAAGAATATGTTGGAACACCTACTGTATGAAAAACATGTATGGAACACCTACTGTATACAAGTCCCAGGGTTCAGGGCTGAGCCACAGAGATGACCAAGGAAGATCAAAGACTATGCTATGAAGTTCAAAGCAGAAAAGGGACTCAGGGGATGGGCAGGAAAAGGAAGAAAGACCTTCCACAGTGGGCCACCTATTTGCCTCCTTTTCCCTCCCCAGCTCACTCCCCACTGTCGTGACTGACTGCCCCTTCCCCCATGTCTATAACCCACTGATGGTACCGCCTTTCACATCCCCTCACCTCACCTCTCTTAGCTCAGGACCATTCCCCTGGACCCGTTCAGAGCCAAGGCCCATTTCAGACACTGTGTATCCCTTGTGACAAGCCAGCCCCAGGTCCCCTTCTACCCCTGCTCCTGGGGCACTGAATGTGGATGGAGAAAAAAAACATCTGTCCTCCCAATTTCCAGGGGCTCTTGCTGCAGCCCCAGTGATCACCCAGTCCTCTGTTCTGTCCCCACCACCTCCCCTGGACCTCCTTGATCCCTTCTCCTCTGGGCACATCCCTCTGGCCAGCTGGGGACCTGTCTCCTACTTCATTGGGAAGACAGCAGTGGTCCCAGAAGACACTCCTCCCCACTTCAGGGCTGTATCCTGGCCCTGCCATGTGGAGAGACCTCTATTGCTCTGAGGTATAAAGCAAAGCCCTACTCTGGGTGTCAAAAGTCCAGCCCTCATCCCATAAGGAAAATGCTCTGGCTACCCTCTCCACACCACCCCTACTACTCTCTCCAACAGTCATACTGTTAATTCCCACCCCCACCTTCTTGGGCTCACCCCCACTTCTCTTTTTCCATTTACAATGCTGGCTCCTCCTCCTCTCTTCCCCATTTCCATGAATCTGTCCCTCCTTCCCCCCTGCCTGACTCTTACACCCACCACTGCACAGAAGAAACTTAATTGCCAAGACCACAGACTTCCCTGCTCTGTAGCCCATCAGCTGTTCTCAGTCCTCCTCCTGAGCCATCAGCAGCTGACAACAGGCTATCTGGCGGGTCCACCAGCTGGTAAAGCCTCCGCACCTCCAGGCACCTTGCAGGTCCTGCACAACTCAGGGCATCCCTCTGACCTCTTTGCCTTCTCACCCCACTCACTTCACTCCGCTCCCACAACCCACTTCTCCAGCTAGCGGGCAGATCCCGTGCTTGACCTCCTTCCCGGCTCTGCTCAGCCCAGCATATCACTTAAAACCAAAAGCTACCCCGTCCTGCTGTTTTATCCACATCATCTGTCATCGTCCTCCACACCCTGGGTCTCCATACTTCACTAGTTGCACCACCTGTGTCCCAGAGAGCCAGCTCCCTGAGGGCGGGGACTTGTGTCTGTTTGGCTTGCTGCTATATTCACCACCCTGCAGGCAGCAGGTGCTCAATACATCAAATACACGATCCTGCATTTTTCTAGATGCCTCTCGAGTTCAGGGTCGCCCTCTTCACTGAAGGGTCTCCCTTTTTCATTGAAGAGACTCAGAGAGAGTAACTCAGTCGATGTCACAGAGCTCAAGTTTGATTGAGCCAGACTGTGATTTCAACCGTATCTTCACACCAGGATCTGCATCTTCCATTGGCGATTTGGGCTGCAGTTGCCACCCTGAGAGAAAAGGAGGCATACCCATACTAAACGGAGAGCTTGGCCCAGGCCATGGAGGCAGTGGTCACACTGAGTGTGCCCTTGGTAGGGAAGAGTTGTGGTGAAAAGGGGAGTGGGCTCAGAAAATCAGGCAGGAGGTATCTAAGGTTGAGGCCAGACCCAGGTCGGGTCTGGGAGAGAGACTCAAGTCACCCTGAGGGGCTGCCATGGATGTTCAGTGAGAGATGGGGGCGAAGGGCACCCTGGCTCTAAGCAGGGGGAGATCATCCCTCATTGGGTCTTTCTAGTAGTGTCAGCAAAGGGTGGTGCACATCTAGGAAGGATCTGAGGCCCTGTACTCCTTGGATAGTTGAAGAGCAGTTTCAAGCTTCCAGAAAACCAGAATGCACCTGTTTTCAATGGTGGTGGGTTTTTCTTATAGTGAAGGATATAATTTGTGTTCAAGAACCAGACTGCAAGTAAACAGAAGAGATGTTACAGACAAGATCTTGCACTAAGTTCTCTGAGATGCCCACTGACACACAGCGCACTTTAAGAAAACTCTTCGGGAAAGCTAGGATGGCTCAGCGGGTAAAGCGCTCGCTTTGAAGCCCCAAGGACCGAGGATCGAATCCCGGCCCCGGCCCATGCGGACCCACATGCTGAACTGGGGTGTGCCCCCAGTTCAGTTCTTGCCGGGGCCTATGCGGAGGCTCCTGGCCCAGTTCCTGCCCTGCGCAGCCCTGTGCCCGCCTGTGGAGTGAAACTATATGGCAAACTAATGCTGTCAACTATGGAGACTG
The DNA here is from genome assembly GCA_004027555.1 of Craseonycteris thonglongyai. Taxonomy (NCBI): domain Eukaryota; kingdom Metazoa; phylum Chordata; class Mammalia; order Chiroptera; family Craseonycteridae; genus Craseonycteris; species Craseonycteris thonglongyai. The sequence continues at coordinate 25,286 of PVKE010010340.1, read as the reverse complement.
CTCTGGGCCCTCCCCCTTCTCTCTGTATCTCTCTGTCTGTTTCTCTCTGTCAAAAAGCAATAAAATAAATCTTAAAAAAAAAAAAAAGAAAACTCTTCATCTATTCAAAGGCTTGAATTCCAAAGCAGAGATCCTCAGGTCTGCTGCCCAAACTGGGCACTGCCAAAAATCAAGGGTGGGGATGTGTCACCCCCAAGGGACTGACACATTAATAGAAAGGAGACTTAGGAAACTTAGATGTTTGATAATGAACCCAGCCCTCGTCACCCATACTTCCAAGTGATGAGGCCAGAGCATAGCCTGTGACCCCCATGGCTGGAAGGGCCCACTGCCCTAGATGACCCCCACTGGGCCCTGCCAAACTGGCTGCAAGCTGGGCTGGGTGACCAGACTCAAAATCCTTCAATGACCAGAAGGTAAAGTCGTAGTTCCCCTGCTCTGCTCTGGGTTTATTTTCTGCCCCCAGAGCACTTATCAGAAAACAAGTCACTTTTTATTTCACCAGATCATAGGTAGATTCTAACTTGACTCACCTTGAGTTCTTCTTCCTTTTGGCTTAGTGCTACTAGTAGCACTGGGACCTCCCACAGAAGGCTTCCTAAAAGAGAAAGGGGGTATTATTAACATAGTCAACAAGAAGCTGAGAGACGGGGAAGCCGGGATGGCTCAGTGGGTTAAGGGCTCACTTTGCAGAGCTGGGGACCGAGGATCAAATCTCGGCCCCGGCCCGTGCAGAACCATGTGCTGAACTGGGGAGTTCCCCCAGTTCAGTTCTCTGTCTGTCTGTCTGTCTGTCTCTCTCTCTCTCTGTCTCTGTGTGTTAAAAATAATAAAAAATAAATAAAGTTCAATTCATATTTGGTGTTAAAAAAAAAAAAAGAAGCTGAGGGAAGCCAGCAAGAAGCCTGGGCTTCTGATCTCTGCAAAGGTGGGCCACCTCAACAGGAAGAAGGACATGAAGCCCTGTCACCTGAGGTGACACAGAGTAGCCCAATACCTGAACTGAAAAAGGCCCAGAGTGAGAAGAGCCAGCATTTTTGCCAAGCCTCAAGGATCTCAACTGAAGTCACAAGTTCATCAATTTAGCAGGCAGTTATGTGCCTTCTGTTTGCCACTGGGATACACAGTGAACAAGACGGGGTTCCTTCCATGCAAAAGAAGAGCAGCATTTTCCTGTCGGCCAAGTGTGAAGAGTGCCCTAGACAAGTAAAGGGTGGGGAAAGCGAGCAACAAAGCATCTTTTGCTCAGGTACACAGGGAAGGACATTCTAAGACAGGAATCAACAAAGTTAAGGGCATAGGGGCAGAAGAGAATGATGTAGAAATAGGAACTCATCAGCCCTATGGCTTAGCTGGAGAACATGGACAAAGATATGGGATCAGGAAGAGAGAACCCTGGGATGGGCTGGCAGTTCTGAATATCAAACTTAAGGGCTCAGACTTGGTCCCATAGCCCAGAGGTCAGCAGCCTCTCTCTGTAAAGGGCCAGATGGTAAATATTCTTATCTTTGTGGGTCATGTGCTTGCAATTACAACTACTCAACCTTGCCATCATAGCACAAAGTAGTCACGGATGATGCAGAAAGAAATGGGTATGGCTATGTTCCAATAAAACTTTATTTATACACAGTAGCATTTGAATTTTATACCATTTTCATGTCACAAAACATTCTTCTATTGATGTTTTTTAAATACCATTTAGGAATGTATAAACAATTTTTAGCTAGCCAGCTCTACAAACAGTGACCCTCTGGCTTTCGCCTTTAGGTCCTAGGAAACAAACACTGTCAGAAAGACCCCTGGCAGTTGGGAAGAAGACTGGCTCTAAGGTTCTGGAAGGACAGGGACCAGGTCTGCTCAACATGCCTAGTCCCTATGTATGCATCTGCTCAAGCTGCCATCACACAATATGAGACTTTAAACAACAAACACTCATTTCTCACAGTCCTGGAAGCTGGAAATCCAAGATCAAGGTGTGGGCAAGGTAGGAGGCCACTGGGAGAGGGACAGGGAGGAAGAGAGTTAGAACATGCAAGCAAGCTCTCCAGTGTCTCTTATAAGGACACCAATCCTTTCAGATCAGGGCCCCACCCTTATGATCTCACTTAACCTTAGTTACTTCCACAGTGGCTGTATCTTCAAATACAGCTACACAGGGGTTTAGGGCTTCAACTATGAAATTGGGAGGACAGGGGGACCATAAACATTCAGTCCATATAGCCTGGCTGACAGGAGGCACTGGATAAATACTTGCCATACAAATAACTTAGGGATGCTCACTCAAGGGCAATTTTGACTCCCATGAGACATTTGGCAATATTTGAAGACATCTATAATTGTCACAACAGAAGGGGATGCTGCTATTGGTATAGTGAGTCAAGGACAGAGATGCTGCTCAACACCCTATGATGTGATGCACAGGACGGCCCCATCACAGAGATGATCCTGCCCCACATGTCTGTTTGTCAAGGTTGAAAGCCGCTGACATGATGAATGGGTGGGTAATGAGGAGCATGACTGAAGACATAAAGAATCTGGAAGGCTGCCACAAAACTACCAAAAATAACAGCACACCAGAGAAATGCAAAGAGACATCACCTCACACCTGTTACAATAGCTATTATCAAAAAGACAAGAAACAACAAGTATTGGCAAGGATGAGGAAAAACTGGATCCCTTGTACATTGTTGGTAGAAATGTAAATTGGCAGAGCCACTATGGAAAACGTTTTGGGGGTTCCACAAAACAACTAAAATTAAAACTACCACATGATCCAGCAATTCCGCTTCTGGATATTTACCCAAATGAAAACACCCACTTGATAAAGCATCTGCACCCCCATGTTCACTGCAACATTATTTGCAATAGCCAAGGCAAGGAAACAACCTAGGTGTTCATCAATGGATGAATGAATAAAGAAAATGTGTGGGATGCTGGGATAGCTCAATGGGTTAAGCGCTTGTTTTGCAGCCCTGGGATCCAAGGATTGAATCCTGACCCCAGCCAGTGCAAACCCATATGCTGACCTCGGGTGTGGCACCCAGTTTGGTTCTCACCGGGGCAGGCTTCCCATGAGGGAGCCACGCCCCCCTTCCCCTCGTTTCCTGCCCTGCATAGCCCTCTGCCCACCTGTGTGGAATGAAACTATGTCAAAAACTGATGAGTACAACTATGGAAACTGCTCTGGGCTCTCCCCCATCTCTCTGTCTCTGTCAAAAACAATAAAATAAATGTTTTTTTTAAAAAAAGAAAAGATATGAATATATAATGGAATATGATTCAGCCATCAAAAAGAAAATCTTGCAACAACCGGAGGGCATTATGCTAAGTCAGATTGAGAAAGACAAATACGTATGATCTCACTTATATGTGGAATCTCAAAACGAAACAAAACAAAACAAAACACTGAACTCATACACAAGAACAGACTGGTGGTTACCACAGGTGGAGGTGGAATCTAAAATTGGTAAGGGGAGGTCAAAAGGTACAAAATTCTAATTATAAAATAAATAAGTCATGGAGATGTAATACACAGCATGGTAACTATAGGTAACAACACTGTTTGCCTATTGGATAGTTGCTAAGAGTAAATTTTGAAAGTTCTGATCACAAGAAAAATTTGTATGGTGAAAGATGTTAACTAGACTTACTGTGATAATTTCATAACATACACAAACATTAAATCATTGTGTGGTACACCTAAAACTAATGTTATATGTCAATTATATCTCAATTTAAAAATAAAGAAAAAATAGCAAGCCTAAATATTATTTGGTCCTAAAAAGGAATGAAGTACTGATGCATGCTAAAACAATGAACCTCAAAAACATGGTGTTCAGTGAAAGAAGTCAGACACACAAAACCACAGAGTGTATGATTCCATTTACATGAAATGCCCAGAACAGGCAAAGTCATAGTGACAGAAAGCTGACTGGTGCTGTCAGAAGCAGAAAGGGGTGGATGAACTGGGAGTGGATACAAAATTTCCTTCTGGGCTGAAGAAAATGTTCTAGAACCCCACAGAGGTGATTGTAGAGGTAGGGTAGGTAGAGGGACAGAAGTGACCAGGAGAAGGAGGAAACTTGCCTGGTTAGGAGGTCCCTTACCACCTTTCCTATTTGGGTCAAGGCCCCCTACTTTCATTTGGGGCACAAACACCTTGCTTGCTCAGCAGGACAGTGGGCTCACACATGCACCTAAATCAAGAAAATATGTTAGAAGAAAAATGCCAGAGAGGGAAGGAAAACATCGTGTTTATCAGAACTGCTTCTCAGGGCCATTTTAATGAGCTCAGACACCCTTGGGAACAAGAAGTGGGGCATGGCAGCTGGGAAAACATGAGTAACTAGAGAGGGAGAAGGGGAGACAACCCTACCCATAGAAATAAAAACCTTCACACAATGTAAGAAGCTGCTGTTTTTCCCACTCTTGGGACAGCCCACTCCATTATCTTTGAAGTGTCTCTACTTTGATAATAAGCTTACTATTCCATGCTTGCACAAACTCTGTCTCTTGACTGAATTCTTTCCCTTAAGAAGACAGGAACGGAGGTGTAATAATCTCACCCAGTAACAGTTACACAACATGGTGAATGTCTTCATGTCATGGAATTAATTGCTCAATTTACAACAATTTGAAGTCCTATGCATTTCACCTCAATTTAAAGAAAGAATGAAGCTTGACATAATAGGTGAGAGAATACAATGAGGCTTGAATTGCTGACAAATCAGCTGGGGGCTAACGGAAGAGTCTGGAATGCCTCCTTAGAGGGGGGCACCAGGAACAGAGACCAGCCATGCAGGAGGAGGCTAAGGCCTAGGCCCTGTGACTCCTGGTGATATCACAAGACAGGCTCCACTCATCACAGCAGTGGCAGTCATCTTGCTCCATTCACTGTCGCCAACTCCTGTAAAGCTGGCTTGCAAGACCCCAAGGCAAGACCCAGGCCATGCTGGGGAACACCTCCAGTCCTATAAATCCAGTAGATTCTGTTAACCGGAACTCAAGCAACCAGATTTGTCAGTTACTTGAGATTTTGACAGTTGAGTTTCGATTAACGGAGAGTCTATTTACATTTATCCAGCATCTACCAATCCCCACTGGGTACCAGTTAAGTGAGAGTCTACTATGCATGCATGGATAACTGTTGGCCTACTTTATCCCTGTTTTCCAGACAAGAACCCAAAGCTTAAACAGGTCACCCCTAGTGAGTCTCAGAGCTAGAAAGGGACAGAGCAAGATTCCCTCTGGGATCTAAGCCAGGGCTCTGGAGTCAAACAGAATGGGCTTAGGCCAAACCTGTGGGTACCTGGGGTTGAGGGTGGGGGGTTACACCTGTGCCAGCCTCAGGTACCTCCCCAGTACTGTACCTGGGAAAGACTACTGTCAATCTTACAGTTAGGGCAAAGGGCTGTGAGGAAACACAAGTGATTTCTGCTGGCCTATTTAACTTTCATTCTCATTGGAACAATAAGCATTGGCCAAATGAACAAATAAGAGAAAACACAGTCCCAGAATCATGTCTGGCACTAGGTAAGTGTTCCACGTCTGTCTTTCTTGTTCTTATTGTGGCTCTGGGCAAATGACCTTCCCTCCATGAGCCTCCATCATCTCATTTGTAAATGGGGAGCATAGAAGAAGACAGGTGATGGCAGTATTAAAGGAAATACTTTAGTGGCCCAGCACTTGTCTACTACAAAATGATCATTCTAACGCCGACAGACCACATTTACGGGCCAGGAACTGTTCTAAGAGCTTTGAAGCCTCTCACAGGGCCTACAGGTTGAGCATCTATATCATCAGCTCCAATTCACAGCAGAGAAAAGCCAGGCTCAGAAAGGTTAAGCCACTTGCTCGAGATGGCCCCAGATCGAACCGGCGGACCTGGTACTGTTGGACCTGGGACAGGAGGACCTTGAGAACTATAAATACAAATTCATGGCCTCATCCGGCGCCCGCGCTCCGAGCATGCGCAAAGACCTCACCCAAGGGCTTCCCGGATCCTGCGCACCCTCAGTGGTTCCTAGAAAAATCAGGTTCGGACTCACCCCTCCGTCCCCCGGTTCCCAACTCTGCTCCCCTCCGTCCCCAACCCTCAGCCATGGCCTTCCTGCCGATACCCACAAAATCCAGACCCGCGGTGCCTCAACTCACCCAGTGTCAAGCCCCGAGGAATCCGCCATTTTCCCGCCTTCAACTCAAAGGCTGAGTGGTCAAGCTTGGGTCCCCGCCCCTCGCCTCGGGCCAGGCCATATGCGGCGCCGCAGCAGGGGTGGCCGCTGGCCGCAGTAGAGCGTGGCTGCGGGAGGAACGGGCGATCCTTGCGCGGGCGCCTCTCGGACCTCCCCTCACACTTGGTTTCGCCCACCAGGGCTGAAGGTTGGTGGCCAGGATCTGTCAAAGGGGGGCGGGATTTATTGGCGCTCCGCCCCTGGGGCGCGCTGCGTCACGCCCTGACCCCGCCTCTCTGGAAGAGAAAGTGCGGGGAGGCTCGGTCGGAGGAGGGGCGGGTTTGTGGCGCCCCGCCCCCATGGCGGGCTGGCGTCACGCCTCGGCCCCGCCCCTCCGGAACCCGGAAGCGGGAGCGCGCGGGGGAGCGGCGGGCGCGGCGGGGAGGAGCGGCCGGACGAGCTGTGGGCGGGCGGCCGGGGACCCGGCCCGGGACCGGCGGCGCGCGGTGGCCGAGGCCCAGGTGAGTGCGGCCGGCCGCGGGAGGAATGCTCGATCTCGAAGCTCGCAGCGGCGGGCTGCCTTGTAAGCGAACAGAGCTGAGGGGTAACGGCAGGGGCGCGAAGGCAGGGATCGAGGGGGCGGGAAGGAGCCTGGGGGGGTCTTGGAGGGGCTGCAGGAGACAGCGTGCGAGTGGGACGAGGGAGAAAGTTGATGGGATAGGCCCGGTGAGGGAGTTTGAGGGCGGGTTGGGGGTAGGTCTTGTGGCTTTGAGCAGCTTCTCTGAAGAGGACGTGGCTTAAGTGGTAATTGGGGGGTCGCAGGAAACGATGCTGGGAGGGCGAGCGGCAAGGAGGCGGGGTTGAGAGGCCCATGCTAGGGGAGAGGGGCAAGGCCGGTGGAGGGGTACAACCGAGGTGCAGTCGAGGGCAGGGGTGCAAGACAGCCTGGGGGAGTGTGCCCACGTTTGAAAGGGGTGGAGGAATGGTGCCTGAGGCAGGGCGGCGCCTGGGAGTCAGTAGGTGTTCATAAATGAGAGCGGTTCTGAACCCATTGATGTGGTGGCCCGCCGAATTGGGGAAATAGGGGAGGGAAGGGGGCAGAAAGGGGGTAAAAGCCTTGGCAAGAATTGAGGGCAAGGGAAAGAAGGGACTGCAATAGCCCCATTTGGACTTTGGGGTGCAGCCCATGGAGATTCGGGGGCCCTTTTCCCCTCTTAATTTATCTTCCCAATTTCATCCCTACCGGATGACCCTGAGGAGTCCCAACGCCCTCTGGGCCAGTATTCCTGGATTCCAGACTGGAAAACCACACCATTCTTCTAAGACTGGGCTTGCTGTAGCCCCCGGGTCCCAGTAAGCAAGGAAGCAGGCTCCAGGCCCTCTGTGGGGCCGGAACTGGGTTTCAGCGGGGAGGGAGTGCATGTGTATGCACATACCCCATGTGTGCTAGCTGTCACCACCTCCTCTGAGTTGCATCCTTGGACTTAAATGGGTAAAACGACATACCGGTACAGGAAATCTGTCCCCCAAGCGGCTGAGCTCAGCCCCAGAGGCAGGCTGTGTGCCCTCCTTTCTCTCCTGGGTGCTCTGTGTGTCAGCGGTCTCTAAGGAAAAGCCTCTCTTGAACTCTTTGTCTGAGGTGGGAGCTTTGGGGACTTTGTGCCTTACAGTTGGGAGTCTCAAATTCAAGGCATCCAGGAGCAGTGGGATGTTGTGACATGGGCAGCTGGAAAGTTGTTTTACCATCTGATGGCCCTGGCTCTGGTGATAGCCTTGCACTGAGCTGTTTTACCAGCATTAATTTCTTTTATCCCTGCTATGGGGATCCTTGTCTGGTATCTGCCCAAGGGCTGGAGAGCCTGGGTTTACAGCTCATGAAAGAGATTAATCTGTATAGCTTGAATGTAAAGAGGGCCACAGAGAGATAACCACCCCCTTCACTTCCAGAATGTTCTGGGCCTTGTGGAAGGTGGCTTCAAGACACTCAATCAGAGCCCACCATCATATCTGCTGCAGATATTGAGCTTGGTCTTCCCTGGCCAGGACACCCCTTGATAAGCAGGACCAGAATCTTCTGGTTGCATGGTCCTGGCTGTTTTCTCTTCCCTGCACCAGGAACGTGACCAGATGGACTCTTGTGGAGAGTCCTGTGTTTGGGATTATGGTCTCTGTCAAATCTCTTTGTCTGTTTCTTCACCTGCAAAATTGATTGGCCTCGGTCAGCATTTCTCAACTTTGAAACCCAACCCCTCTTGATAATCTTGGCATCTCTAGCACATAGCCCCCTCGTACTTTATGCAGCTCCCAACTGGTGAACCCCTCCCTGCTGCAGTGATCCTGGTTTGGTTCAATTTTCCATTCTACAGTTTATATCCAAAAACGATTTTTTTAAATGCTCTTTTGTTGTACAAATGGGAAGGTACAGTGCCAAATGTGCTTTGCACATAGCACCTGATTTCAAAGTTCCTGCTGTATCCTATGATTATAAATTCCTGAGTGAGACCCTCCCTCAGGTCTAGCCCTGTGACTTGGAGAAACAGGTGGGGATGTGAGAATCATTCCATTCTGTTTGGCTGTAGGATCCATTTTATGTCCCCAACAGGGGCTTGTTAACTTGCCACTTCCCTTTCCTAGGGAAAGTTAACATTAAACAAGGGTTGATCATGCTGGGGACTGGTTCCAGGGGACAGAGATGAGCCCACATGCCCTGGAGGAGGGACATTCTAGTGCCTCCCACCATGGGAATAATGGAGTGAGGTGGTGACCAGTGAAAGCTTTAAGGCTTGGGGATTTCTGCAGGTTTCCTCAGAAGAGGTAGCTAGATTAAGGTGACCAGATTTTAACATTGGTAAAGTGGGACACCATTGACCAGGGGGGAGGGGGGTCGTGATTAAAAATTTGGTCTATCTCCTGCCGTTCCCTAGCTTGTTGTGCATTCTTTCCAAAAATCAGGACTTTTTTAAAACGCCACGGGACGCAGGACAAATTGTTAAAAATTGGGACTGTCCCACCAAAAGCGGCTAGATGGGCCCAAGCCAAGCCTGGAAAGTTACGGAAGGTATGAAATCAAGCCAGCAAGAGGGATTGCACCAGCAGGTCCTTGCCCGGCTCTGCCCTTTATTGAGCACCTGTGATAGACACTTTTATACCCAACTCTTTTATTCTGACAACCAGCAGCAAGGAGGTCCTGGCTCCTGTTTTCCTGATGTGGAAACTGAGGCTCAGGGAGATGATGACTTCAGAGATGGCTCCCTGGGTATTCTAGAAATTCGAAGGATCATTAGAAACCTCAAATGGGTGGAGATCAGATCTCTAGAGCAGAGTTACTGAACTGCAGCACTATTGAGATTTGGGACTAGGTCATTCTTTGCTGGAGGGTTGGGGGGCGTACCATCTATTATAGGATGCTGAGCAGCATCCATGGCCTCCACTTACCAGATGCCAATAGTACCAACACCCCCAAATAGTAACAACTAAAAATGTCCCTAGACATGGTTTTATGTCCCCTGAGGGCAGAATTGCCCCCTGCAAGAACCTCTGCTCTAGTAAAATCTGGCTCCTGCCCCAGGCCCAACATTACTTCCATGGGTCTTTGGTGTAAGCTGAGCTCCTCATGAGCTGCTGCCAGGAGCAGGCATGGGTAAAAGAGGCCAGCAACTGAATTCTGCTATCCAGTTAGTTCTTAATCTGAAGTCCTGATAAAAAGGAGGCACCACTTGGAACAGATTGAGGGGGAGTTGGACAATGCACCCCAAGAATGAACGGCAGAGGAGGAACAGGAGATGAGTGGGGGCTATCTGCATTCTCCTAGACAGCGATGCCATTGTCTTTCTCTTCTTTGTCTTACCACTGACCTGGATTTCTGCAGAAACTGTCCTTGTCTTGGCACAAATTGTCACTTTTCTTCTGAGATTAGAGGTATTCAATTCTCTTCTCAAGAGCTACTTTGGAGGTGGCCCGGGATCAACATGGCTCGTGAAGCCTTATTATCTTCTCCTATTTGCCCTCTTGGCTCCAGATGCCAGTCCATCCTCAGGACAAAAAAAAAAATTTAGACAGATGGTCTTAACTTTTGTGCTTCGTGAGTGTTTCTCTGCTTGTTCCACAGCTGTAACATTGCTGCTTTAATTCCATGGGGAAAAAATGTACATTCTGGGGCCTTCCGGTCCCTTGTCGTCACTGTCCGTCCTCCCCAACTCGTTACCCACCAGCCCTTTTGTGCTTCCCCAAGTCTCCAACCAACTGTGCCAGGCAGCCCCTGCCCGGCCTCCCTGCAGAGCAAGACAGGCCCTTCTCTCTGCCCTCTTCCTGGATGGAGAGAGTCACAGAACAAAGGGCTCTGTCTGAGCACTGCCGGGCCCCCGAAGAGCCAGCCTGCTGCCAGCCACTCCACAGAGCCTTGTCACTTCACCTCTCCAGTTTTCATTTTGGCCCAGAAAGGGCCTCAGAGATTAGGCATGTCTCAGAAACGCAGCGATGAGTTTGGGTTCTACTCATTTCCTTGTCAAGACATTCTGAGCCGGATCCCGATGATAAATAAAGTAGTGATTCAAGTGCTCAGCCTGTGGGTTAGTTGGAGTGATGAATAAGCTGTCCTGGCCTGACTCATTCGTTTATATCCCAGCTCTGCCCTGCTTCATAGTACTTTGTGTGTGAGAGGGAACCCAGCCATAGTCATTTCAGTGCTGTCACTACTGGGTGTGTGAGTTTCCCGGGGCCGCTGTGACACATAGTACCCCAGACCAGGTGGCTTAAGCAACAGAAATTGATTGTCTCACAGATCTGTAGGCCAGAAGTCCAAGGTCAGGGTGTCAGCAGGGATGCTTTCTCCTGAGGCCTCTCTCCTTGGTTTGCAGATGGCCATCTTATTCCTATGTCACCTATGCAGGTCCAGGTACAGATTTCCTCTTGTAAGGACACCAGTGCTATTGGATCAGGGCCCACCCTAATAACCTTCTTTTCACTTAATTACCTCTTTAAACACCCTGTCTCCAAACACGGTCACATTCTGAGGTCTTAGGGGTTAGGAATTCAACATAATAAACTGTAGGAGTGGGCACACGCAATTTAGCCGATAACTCTGAGTAAAGGGTGAGTTTTATTTTTATTTAGTAAAGGGATTTTGGACAAACAATCATATCAATAGAGGGAGTTAATTTTGTTTTGTCTCATTTAGGTAAACATTTTTAGGGGAGGTGGGCAGGTTAGCCACATCAACTTGGAAGCTCCCTGTTAGGGAATTTTCCAGATCTCACACATGTCCTTATACTTGGAGTAACTGTAGTAACTGTAGAAAGGCAAGGTCCCAGCTTGGGAAGGAGCAAATCTCCTGGGACTCTCCAAAGAGTGTGTTTAGACCCAGGCTTGGGAGGCTATGTGCACATGTGTTTGCATGCCTGCTGTGGCACCAAGTAAGGTTTATAATTGGGGCATGTGGGGGTCTCTGTCCTCAGTATTGCCAAGCCCATGGCCAGCCCACCAAGGACACCTTTACCCTGTGCCCCTGATGACATGTGGATAGAGTGGAAAGAGCTGGTTGGTAGCAAGGACCAAAGGCGTTGACAGGGCAAAACCCTGAGCCATTCATTTGCCACCCAGGCAACCAGAAATGTCATTGGGTCTGAAAGTAGGACTATGTCCTTGTGGCAGAAACCAAGCAGGGGTTTGACTTCGTGACCAGGCTGAGGAGGCCTTGCCCATGTGAAGGTCAGGAGGTTGGAGGGTCACAGGCAGATGGGAGGGAGTGACTCTGGGGCAGAGAGTACCCCACACTGCCATAGTGGGACAGGCAACAAAGGCAGGTTCCACAGGAATGAAAAACAAGGATGGGCACTGGGGTCTTTTTAGGCTAAAGAGTTCAGGGTCCCTTTGAGATGAGGAGAATGTTCTAAAAATAGAGTCTAACAAAGGGTTATTAAAGAAACTGGAATGGGAGCTCTTGGTCTGAGGCAGCCAGTGGCTTTTATGATAATCGCTCATTTGCTAAAAGCTCAGAAACTGCCAGTATTTATTGAATAACTACTTAGTTTCAAGTTCCAGGCATGAGACTAACTGCTCCATGGTTGTTGTTACCCAAATTCCGCATTCCAACCAGTGAAGCAGGATCCACTTCCTAAGCAAGGGGTCCCGGAGACCTATGAGAGCTTCTACTAGGACATGTCCTGGACATGGGGGGTGGGGGGTTTCTATGGACTTGAGCAGCTGACTCACATTGAGCAATTGGGCTGGCACAGAAGCACACACCCCAGCCCCACCTGAAGTCCTCAAGGATCTGAGCTGCCTCTAGAGGCAAAGTGAGGCTTCCTTGTTCTCCAGAGGCCACTGGGCCATGGTCTCAAGCAGGGTTTTTATGTTTTGTCGCTATAGCTCTGCCCACAGGAGGTTCTCAAGCATGATAAGAGGTGGACTGTGTGATTTAAAAGGGGGATCCCAAAGGGTCTGCCCATCCAGACCCTCTTCCCTGGTAGCCTTTCATCTTTACGAGCCCACCGGTCACCCCAGAAGGATTTGAAGCCCCTCCCCTGTAGAGCCCTGAAGGGTCCGCCCTGGAGGCTTCCTCTGTGTAACCAGAACCCACTTACGTTTCATGGACCCAGCCTGAGTCACCATCAGTCTCCCTTGCACACACCATATGCCACCCCCCTCCCCGCGTAGTCACACACAAGCTAGCTGACCCCTTCCTGGTGCTCTCTGCCCCCAACCAGCCGGAGCTCACATCAGACTTGCATGAAAGTTTAAACTCCATCCCACATTCGCCAGGCCCTACTGGATGGGATCTGACCTCCCTGACCTCAACCCCTCCCCCTCCGGCCTCACTTTGCTGGCCACACTGGTCCCCTTGTTCTGAGGCCGCCCCTGCCCTTGGTGTTCACCACCCTCGCTAGGGCTGCCATCCCCAAGCACTTGGCCTGTCTGCCCCTTCTTACTTGCACAGGCCTCAGCAATTGTCCACTCTGAGCACTTCTCTGCCTCCTGGTCCTAAACGACTACCCTGCTCTGGTCAGTTTCTGTCCCCACTGAAGCACCACTGACACGTGAGGCTGGATCATTCCCTGCAGTGAGGACCATATTGTGCACTGTAGGGTGTTGAGCAGTGTCCCTGATCTCCACCCATCAAATGCCAGGAGCACCTCCCCTCCCCCGAGTGGTGATGACCAAAAATGTCTCCAGGCATCTCCTAGTATCCCCTGAGGTGGGGCAAAATTGCCCCTAGTGTGACGCACCATCACAGGAAACGCCTCTTTGCTGGTTGGATTGGTTTGTTGTCAAATTCCCTAAAGGCCAGACAACTCCAATTTCTCATTCTTTCCAGTGCCCAGCACTGGCCTGGCTGGGGGTAGGCACTAGAGGAGCATTTGTTGACCAGACAGATAATGAAGGATGTAGCCACAGACCCCAGGGAGAAGGATGGGTCTTGAGGGGCAGATAAATGGAATCTGGAGGAGGGGGCCCCCTCAGCACATGCCTGGGGGAGGGGCTTTCTCCAGGGCTCAAACCTGTTGGGCCAGACTGGAAGGCCTGGGGAGACATCTCAGGGAAGAAAGGGACGCATTCAGGCAACAGTCATGAGAGGGTGTCTATGCTTGGAGCATCCAATGCCCTCAGTACTAAGCACCTGAATTTGTGTCCAGGGCTACTGCTGTAAACTGATACCCCAAACTGAATAGAAATTTATTCCCTCTCAGTTTCTAGGGGCCAGAAGTCCAAAATTAAGGCGTGAGCAGGGACACAGCTCCCTCAAGCCTCCAGGGGGAACGCTTCCTTGCATCTTTCAACTTTGGGGGCTCCAGGCATTTCCATGGCTTGTTGCCATCTCATCCTAGTCTGAACCCTAAATTTCCTCCAGCTCTGAGCTGCCTTGACCAAGAAACAAATTTCTTTTGTAGCTGTTTCTTAGCACGTCCATCTTTCATATAACTTCATGTGATCATTTCTTTCTTAAAAACCCATGGGTTCAAGGACATGCACATGGGAACATGAAAACATTCTGTGTTTTAAGTGGTGCCTCCTGCATGATTCTACAGTCATGCCAGCCTCCTCCTTTTAGCTTGGGAATGATTTCATCCGATAAACATGTGGCTGCAAATTACGGCCTTATATAAACGAAGCGGCTACACTACATTTTCTGGAGGCCCCCTCTGCCTTATTTTCCAGTAAAATCCAAATCGCTCACTAAACCAATAGGCAGAACCTTGCTTTTTCATGCACAAGGCCTCAGCCAGGCCTTCTGACTGGCTCATTTACATTTGTTCACTCACTTTTAGGGCCGAATTTGTAGTTGCCTCACCCTCTTCCCTGTGCCTTCTTTCTCATGAGAGAAGGACCCTGGATTGAGGTTCATGTTTTCTCTGAGTACAGAAAATATACTATTGTGACATTTGCAAAACCTTAATTTTTCATGGTTTAGGTTTTTCAGTGGGAATTCTTTTTATTGTAAAATGCACATAACATAAGATTTACCATTAGAAACATTTAGTGCACTTACCATGTTGTACAGCTACCACCTCTATCTAGTTCCAAGACATTTCCATCACTCCAAAAGGAAGCCCCTCCTTGTGAGTCGTCACTCCCCATTCCCCTTCCCCAGGCCCTGACAACCCCCAGTCAGCTTTCTGTCCTTAAGTATTTGCCTGTTCTGGGCATTTCATATAAATGGGATCATAGAATGTGAGGCCTTTTGTGCCTGGCTCTTTCACACAGCGTGTTTTCAACATGTCAGTGCTTCGTTCCTTTTAATGGCTAAGTGATATTCCACTGTGTGGATGAACCGCATTTTGTTTCTCCTTCATCCTTTGATAGACATTTTATTTTCACCTTTTGGGTGTCTCAGTGGGAATTTTAGTCTGCCAGCTTGACTTCCATTTGGTAACAAGGGCATAGTTCTCCCCTGAGTCCTGGGGAAGACAGATGCCATCAATGTGGGAGTATGTTTCACTTCTGTTCACATTGTGTGAGCATTAGTTGGAGGGCAGAATGGGCATTTTAACTTTGGGTTATTTTGGTGAGATGGTTTGGATGAAGGACAGACACAGGTTGTTGGGACCTGCTGCCTCTGACACATGGCTACAGCCTGCGGTTGCCACTTGGCTGAGCTGTGTCTGCCAACCCCCACTTACCAACCCCAGGACCTGCCACCCCTGGTTCCTCAGTCCCAGACCTGCTTCCTTCCACTCTGGATACAGCCTGAAGATTCTTGAGACACAGGTTTCACATCCATTTGTTACAAGGACCTTAAGCCGCAGTGTGACTGACTTCCAGGTCTCAGGCTCTGTTAAGAGTCAATGAGGAAGGTATGCTTAGAAAATGGCTGAGCCCCCTCCAAGGGAGATGTCATTGTTTAAGAATGATGAGTTATCAGTGAATTATCTTAGCTCTGAAGCTGTGATCAACAGCGTGGCACCATGTAAGCATTAGCAGCCCAAAGGCAGACCCATGTGTATCAAATCACTTAAATATACAGTATTTAACAAACAAAGGGGGCTTCCTGATCAGGGGAGAGAAGGATTCTTTAATAAAAGGCATTAATACAATTGCTTCACTCTTTGGAGAAGATCATCTGGATCCCCATTTCACCTCATATACTTGTCTGGGTTGATGAGTGTTCCCTAAGTTCATGTCCACTTGGAACCTCGGAATGTTAACTTGATTGGAAATGAGGTCTTTGAGACTGTAATTGCAGCTGGCTGCTGGTTGCTTGATTTCCAGGTAACAGAGAGCCTACTTTATCTGGCATCTACCAATCCACTTGGGTGCCGGTTAACTGAGAGTCTGCTGTATCTAAAAGATCTTGAGACAAACTCATTCTGAATCCAATAATTGGTGTCTTTATAAGAAGAGGCAAGGACACAGAGAAGGGCATAGTGTGACAATGGAGAGGTGAGTGAAGCATTTACAAGCCAAGGAAGGCCAAGGGTTACTAGCAGCCACCAGAAGCCAGAAGCAAGGCCTGGGATGAATTCTCCCTCAAAGCCTCCAAAAGGAGCCAACCCTACCTACACCTTCATTTTGGACTTTTGTAGAACTGTGAGATAAATTTCTGTTGTTTAAGCCACCTGGTTTGTAGTATTTTGTTACAGTGGCCCTAAGAAATTCATACACCCTCCAAACTTATTTCCAGATGGTTAAAGGCTTAAATATAAAGAATAAATCTGGGAAGAGAAGGGAAGGTGTAGTCCCATGATAGTCAGATCTGAGAGAGAAATGGGCAGTAGACATAAAATAAATGACCTACAGATCTGACTGCCTAGAAATTGTAATATTTGTCTCAAAAAACACCATACGCAAAAGTAAATGGATATGAATTAGCTTCATCAAACCTGGCAGAGAGTTAATAGACTTCCTATGCAAAGAGTTCCTCCAAAACAGTTAGTGGTGCTTCAGTGGGAAAAAATGGGCAACAGACTTGAACAACTTACAGAAACAGAAAAATAGCTGCCCAGTAGACATAATTATTTTTTTAATCCAGCCTGACAGTCGAAGAAATGTGACAAGACTCATTTGTCCCAGTGAAGAGTCTGATTAGCCAAGTATAGATAAAATGGTGCAACTTATGGAATGAGGAGACATGGAGCCTAAGAGGGTGCACCCTGAGATTTTGCACTGGGAGCACAGGTGCCTGGGATTTGATAGAGGGGGTTGAGGGCCATTTCAACCTGAGGACAAGGAGGAGGCAGCAGGGTGGGGCTGACCCCCATCTGAGATGTGGATGTGAGAGAGGGAGGACAGGGTCTGAGGGTAGGCGGATGGGTGGCCAGCCCACTGGGGATACAGCCCAGATAGAGAACTGGACACCCTCCCATGGGTCAGGGGCTCTGGGAAGCCTCTCCCTGATTGGGCTTGAGAGGCCTTGTAACTTCTAGCCTATAAGCCTGGGCTTAGGCTGGTAGGGAGTGGCCACAGTATGCCAGTCAGGCAGTGTGGGGACTGAGGGGTTGCCGTGCTCTATTGGGCTTGATGACACCAGGGGCTCTGAGGGCTGGCCATGGAATGCTCCCTAGGGGCTTGATGTTATGACACTCAGGGCTCCAGGAGAGTCCCTTCTGACCAGCTCGTGAGAAGTGGCACCAGTTCTGGGGACACGGTGACAGTAGATAGGATGTAGTCAGTGGGAGGAGCAGGGAACGAGCCTTTTGGGCATTCAGGGAAAGGTGCAGTAGTGGTGGGGCAGGTGTCCGTGGGCATAAGCTTTGCCTCTGAGAGGAGTGCAGTACAGTGGATGCACCAGGAACAGAACCTGGGGAACAGGGCAGGAGGGGTTCCTGCACAGGGGCAGGTCCAGATGATACCACTGTCCCCAGGGCTATAGAGCAAGTGAGCAGTACTGGGAGAGGCTGCTGGCAGCAGGGGGGACTTGTGGGAACTTCATGGTATCTTCTGGGGGAAGAGGGCAGTGGTTTACATGGCATGGTGGGGGAATGGTGGAGCCAGGGGTAGGTGGGAGCTGGAAGGGCTGGCTCCAGACTGTGTGAAAGTGAGGAGGTGACCAGGCTCTACCCTGGTTTGAAAAAGGATTTATTAATGTCGTTGGTTTTAAGGCATGTGAGCTGTTCCATGGGAGGGTCCTCCCCTGGCAAATTCCCCGGAATGGTTGGTAAAAGGGATCACTCTGGGAGGAGAGTGTGGGTCCCTGGGGAGAAGGGCCAGATAAAGCCTGACTGGGCAGGGAGAGCCACACAGACAGGTCCAGCAGAGGAATTTTCCAAAAAGCAGACATGGTGGACCTGGGTGAGCTCCAAAGGCTAGAGCAAGCTTGTCCAACCTGTGGCCCACGGGCTACATGTGGCCCAGGACAGCTTTGAATGCGGCCCAAAACAAGTTTGTAAGTTTTCTTAAATAAAACATTATGAGACTTCTTTTTTTTTTTTTTAATCTCATCACCTATTGTTAGTGTAGTTTATGTGTGGCCCAGGACAATTCTTCTTCCAATGCCCCAGGGAAGTAAAAAGGTTGGATTCCCCTGGGCTAGAGGGTCAGCTGCAGCTGGGCAGTCAGGTGGACCCTGCAGGGGCTCCTTCAAGGGGCCCCAGCTGGGTTTGGCCTCATCCCTTCTCTTTGGTTGTCCTCATTGCAGCCCTGGCCTTTAGCAGCCGCCTTGAGCAAGTCTTATCTACTTCCTCCTGTTCTGGGGTGGAGTGTGCATCAGCTGGTTCTGTAATAGCCCCCTTCCAGTCCCCTCCACTGTCTCTGAGCCTGGGGTCTCCTGCTTCTCCCACCAAGGGGCCCAGAGCTACACATGTGCCCTGTATGCCGCAGCAGGGCTCAGAGCACCTGATCAGCTGTCCCTGGAGAATGACCCAGGGGGTGACCCACAGTGCAACTGGCTGCACAGCCCTCAACCCTCCGGGCTTTGGCCAGACCCTCATCAGGGCAGGTGGCAGTGGCCACAGAAGCAGGATCACAACACTGGGCTCTAGTCGCCTCTTGCTTAGGTTAGTGTCTGCTGGGAGGAGGAAGCAGGCCCATCTGTGTGACTGCTCTACCGCCTGTGTCCAGGGAGCTTGGGCATGAGACAGTCCAAAGCCCCCAGCCTGTGAGCTGGATTACACCTCCAGAAGTTGTGGTGCACATCAACCATGTCTCCACAAGTGCAACTCACATAGGCCAGCTCTGCCTAAAGCACTGGCTTTATGCATATGTTTATATGAAAGTGCTATACACACATGTATGTCCATGTTTGTGTATTCTCTGTGTGCATGCATGTGTGTGGGTGTGTTCATATGAAACTACATTGTGTTTGTGTACTTGCATATGTGTTCGTGTGAAAGTACAGTCCTCGTGTGTCCATATTTGTGTACATGTGGGCATTCACGTGTGTTCTATGTGCATGCATGAGGGTGGGTGTGTTCATATGAAAATGCTTGCGTATGTGTTCATGTTTGTGTGTGTTCACTTATGTGTGTGTGTGAGTGGGGGTGTGTTCATATGGGAGTGTATGTTCATGCACATGTGTCTGTGTGGTTTGTGTACTCTCGTATTTGCTTGCATATGAGTTTCTCCCACTGGGCTTTGAGCCATGCTCTAGTTCATCTTTGTATCCTTGGCCGTGCTTGGGTGGCACACAGCCTACACGTGACCCACATGCATTTATACCTCTTACTCCAAGACACAGAATTGGCCATTGCCAACATTGGCTGCATTTTCTTTTTCCCAGTGTTTTCAGAAGCAAGTGAATTTTTAAAAACCAAACTTTTTCTGTTGGAGTCATTTTAGGTTTACAGAAAAGTTGTAAAGGCCGTATAGAGAATTGCTTGTACCCCTTACCCACCTTCTCTTATCATGACCATCTTAAATTATCAACACATTTGTACAACTAAAAAATTGACATTGGTACAGTGCTATTAACCAACCTTCTGATGGTATCCAGATGTCACCATTTCTTTCTGGTCGAGGACCCCATTCAGGGAACTGGATTTAGTTATCACATCTCCTCTGGCTTGGCACAGCTTTTTGGTCTTTCTTTGTTTCTTATGACCTTGACAATCTTGGGAGGATTAGCCAGGCATCTTTCTCTTGTTCTCCACAGGAGACCGGTTGTATGTTCTAGAAGCAAATGCTCTGTGCAGGTATCTTGAGCAAGTTTTGGGGGGCTCTCCCTGGCTTCATCCTCAGTGGCGTTTTGGGTAATTCTGTTGTTTCAGAGTCCCTAAGTTTCAGGGCAGGCTCATTCTTGCTGGCCCCCTTAGCCCCCCCCCCCACACACACATACACACACCTCTCACTGCCCCTGAAGTATTATGGGGATGTAGCCAAAGCCTGTAGGGCTGAGTCTATCTGCTTGGGGAGCTTCCAGGGGAGGTTTTGTCCAAGGGGAAAGGGCAGGAAGAATGTGGGTTGGAAAAGGTATAGGTGAGACATGGCCATGGCTATTGTATTTACAGGTTGAGAGTCTGACCCTGGGTGGGGAGGGATGGGGCTGGGATTGAGCAAACTCCATGGGAAAGGTTTGGTTTGGTGCTGTCACTCTGCAAGAGCCACAGTCCTTGGGTCAGAAGTCAAGTTTAAGGACAAACAGGCTCTTCCTGCCCTTTGGCTTTCAGGCTTCTGGTCTGAGGCTGTTTGTTCTAGACAGGCATCATTGTCCCCTACCACCTCCTGCCACCACTCTGACCCTGCCACCCCCTCCTTCCAGCTCCAGGACGCGCGCCCTGAGCCCGGGAGGCATGCTGAGGCCAGGCAGCCGGCAGGATGAGTGTGAACGAGGTGGGCAACTCCGGCTGCCGGAGGCAGGCAGCCTACCACCTGCACATCTACCCGCAACTGGCCACCAGCGAGAACCAGGCCTCTTGCCGTGTGACGGCCACCAAGGACAGCACGACTTCCGACGTCATCCAGGATGCCATCGCCAGCCTGCAGCTGGATGGCACCAAGCGCTATGTGCTGGTGGAAGTCAAGGAGACAGGCGGGGAGGAGTGGGTGCTGGACGCCAACGACTCACCTGTGCACCGCGTGCTGCTGTGGCCACGACGGGCACAGGATGAGCACCCGCAGGAGGATGGTTACTACTTCCTGCTGCAGGAGCGTGACACAGATGGGGCCATCAAGTATGTACACATGCAGCTGGTAGCCCAGGCCACGGCCACGCGGCGCCTGATGGAGCGTGGCCTCCTGCCCCGGCAGCAGGCGGACTTTGATGACCTATGCAACCTCCCTGAGCTGACCGAGGCCAATCTCCTGAAGAACCTCAAGCACCGCTTCCTACAGCAGAAGATCTACACATATGCAGGGAGCATCCTCGTGGCCGTCAACCCCTTCAAGTTCCTCCCCATCTATAACCCCAAGTACGTGAAGATGTACGAGAACCAGCAGCTGGGCAAGCTGGAGCCACATGTGTTTGCACTGGCCGACGTGGCCTACTACGCCATGCTCCGGAAACGCATCAACCAGTGCATCGTGATCTCGGGCGAGAGCGGCTCAGGCAAGACACAGACCACCAACTTCCTGATCCACTGCCTCACTGCCCTGAGCCAGAAGGGCTATGCCAGTGGTGTTGAGAGGACCATCCTGGGTGCCGGCCCCGTGCTGGAGGTGAGCAGGGCTGTTGGCAGGAGGGGCCCTCTGCCTTCATATATGGATTTTGTTATCACATTTGCCATGGAGAAGATACTTTGTTATACTCACAGTTCCCTAGAAACAGGAGGCTCAGCAGGACCACACTGGGAGGTACCAGGAATGGTGGGAGCAAGAGGAAACATGGAAAAGAGTCCCTGTTTTGGTCTTCATGGGAAAAAAATGGGAGAGGCAGGGTGAGCAGGTTTAGGATTGGCTCGTTTGAATAATTTCAGGGGCTCTGGGGCATGGGTTGTCTGGTACCTGATCCTGAGCTGTCAGGGCAGGTGGATAGTGGCCCTGAGTGTGAGAGCTTGATAGAAGAGGTGGTGGGTGTGTGGGCTCTGGCTGGGTCGGTTTGCATATGGAAGATGCTTTCACAAGCAGGTCCTTTGCCCATGTACTCTAGGTCCCAGAAAGAAAAGGATGGCATGTCCAAACTAAGCAGTTCATGGTGGGGCATTTATGGTGGGACAACAGTGTGGAAGGAAGCCAGCAAGGCATTGTGCAGGCCTGGGGCCTGGGGGACATTGAGGCAAGGGGAGGGGGCCACCTGGCAACGCTGTAGAGTCAGCGAGGGAGGAAACACCCTATGCCCTCTGTCCAGTGTCTGTTGGTCAAACCCCATGGAAGCCGTTGATGTATCATTGTGGGTGAGCCTTCTGGATGCAGGGGCAGCGGAAGTGACCACAGTGTCCTTCACTCTCAGGATCTTAAAACAGGAGGCATCCATGTCTTAGAACATAGCATAACTGTTGTCACCTGGTGAGAGCTAGAGTGTAGGCCCAGAGGTCTGTACCTTTGAGTTTGGCCTCTGGGACTCTGCTTTCTTCTTTACAATAATTAAATAATAATACATAAGTAATTTTAATAATCTTAAGTAGTTAATTTTATTAAATATAATAATATAAATTATTATAATTCTTAGAACAGTTTTGGGTTTATAGCAATATTGAGCAGATACTACAGAGAGTTCTCATATATCCACCTCACCAACCCATACTTTCCCCTATCATTATTAGTCTGTTACATTTATTACAATTGATAAGCCAACATGGACACATTATTAACTAAAGTTTACAGTTTACATTCAGGTTTACTCTTGTGTTGTGAGTTCTGTGGGTTTGGACAAATGCGCATTGTTACATATTCACTAACTCCAGGCAACCACTGACCTTTTCATTGTCTCCATAGTTTTACCTTTTCCAGAATATCATATAGGTAAAATAATACAGTCTGTAGCCTTTTCAGACTGGTTTTTTGTTCCCAGTGATATGCATATATGGTTCTTCCATGTCTTTTTTGGCTTGAGACTACCTCGTTTGCCAAGTAACACCCTGTTATCTGGGTGTGCCACAGTCTATCCGTGCACTGGACCCCAGACCCACCCCTCCAGAGTTGGGAGTGTCGGGGTCTTTCCTGCCTTGGAGCCTTGACCTCCAGCTTCTGCCAATCCCCCAAGCTGAGGGCCTCATGCAGCCACCTCAGAGGGCTACTGTGCACATTCACTGAAATCAC
Source organism: Craseonycteris thonglongyai (assembly GCA_004027555.1). NCBI lineage: Eukaryota > Metazoa > Chordata > Mammalia > Chiroptera > Craseonycteridae > Craseonycteris > Craseonycteris thonglongyai. The sequence continues at coordinate 2,553 of PVKE010010340.1, read as the reverse complement.
ATCTAGGCCGTGCCTGCTGAGTACATTTCAGTTCCTCTTCCTCCCTGATGATCTCTGAGATCGTCAGCAAGGAATTAATTGGGGCTGCATATCCTGGCTCTGTGCTGACACGGGAAGCCTATTTCTTCTCTTTAAATAGGTTAATTGTCATTATTTTGTGCAAATGTTTTAAAAACTACTGAGTAACTCAGTCACATTATTTCTCTATAATGCTGCAAATACTAGTGTGTGTTCCCTCCTCTACTCTGATTGTCTGTTCATTCTGCAAATATTCCACGCACATGTCTGCTGTGTGCCAGGCTCCATTGTAGGCACTGGGCTATGTGGTGGGCAGAATGAACACAGAGGGCCTGCCCATACAGAGCCGTCACCCCAGAGACAAGGAGGCAGACAGAGAAATAAACAATAGGCCTCATATCAGAGCTAAGGGCCAGTAAGAACAGCTGACAGGTCTGAGGAAGGACTGAGGTGTCAAGGTGATGCTGAGCGGGGCCTGGGAAGAGGTGGTGCTGAGCCATGCAGTCTGGAAGAAGAGCACCGCCAGTGCACAGGCCGGGAGGCTGAGCCACACCTGGTGTGCTGGAAGAAAGGCGAGGGCCCTGGGGTGCAGAGGAAGGGGCTAGAGTTGGGTGAGTGAGGGGCAGAGAGAGAGAGGTGACAGGCAAATTGTTCATGGCCTCGTGGGCCACAGGGGGACCCTATATGATGTAGGAGCCAAGAAGGGTGTTCCAAGTTTGATTTGGCTTTATCACAGCTGCTAGGAAGCCATCAATGGCCCCATCATCCTAGCAAGGGCCAGGGGCCACGGCAGGCGCTCATTGCATTGGTGCCTGGCACCCCGTTCCCAGGTAAAATGGTGCCGGTTGTCAACGATGTTAGAAATTAAGAACGTGAACAAGAGGGCCAGTGTTTACCAAGTGGTCATTTACCCCTCACAGTAAGAGGCAGCCCGGTGGGTGTGCCTGTGCTTGGTGAGGATGCCAAGCCTGAGTTCTCAACAAGACACAGCAAAGAGGCAGGATTGGTACCACGACATGGTTTCCTTTTCTAGCTAGGGACCATCCAGGCCACCTGGACGAAGTTTCTGTAGCTGCCATACCAGGTACCACAGACTGGGGGGCTTCAAACACCAGTTTACAGTCATACCTCAGTGTCCATAGTGCATTGGTTCCAGAACCCCATCAGGTACCAAGATTCCCGGATATTCAAGTCCCTTATATTAAAATGGCGTAGTAATTGCAGATAACCTGTGTTTGCATGTGGGCTATAGCTGGGTATGGCTACACATCACTTTATTCCCATGGATATGTTAAATTTAAGTTTGGCATTTTGGAACTTTGGGGGATTTTTTTTTCTTATACCTTCAATCCTTGGTTGGTTGAATCCCCGATGCAAGCCCCATGGGATTCAGAGGGCCAGCTGTACTTTCTCACAGTTGTGATGGCCAGGTGTTGACAGGCCCCACTTCCTCCAGAGGCTCCAGGGGAGGACCCCTCTTCACCGCTTCCAGCTGCTGGGTCCTCCAGGCGTTCCTTGGTTTGTGGCCGCATCACTCCACTCTGCCTCTGTTGTCAAATGGCCTTCTGTTATAAAGACACCAGTCATTGGATTTAGAACCCATCCTAATTCAGGATGACCTCATCCTAACTATATCAGCACTGACCCCATTTCCAAATAAGGCCATGTTTATGTACTCCAGGAGGTCAGGACATGACATGTCTTTGGGGACACAAGGCAACCCACAACAACCCCCACTGAGTGAGACAGCTGGTAGTGTCTGGTGCCTTCTCTGAGGGCCACTCCAGCTCAGCAGCCATCCTGAGGGGCCCACAGCGCCTCCCACAGGCAGGCCTTGTTGCTCCTCCCCTGCAGTTGCCTGGAGGGATCCTGCACATACTCTGAGGGCCGTTAGTCACCCCACCCTCCATGTCAGGCGTCTGCTCTCTGTGAGTCAGATGCCTCTGACCTCGCCTGGCACAAGCAGGCAAGGCCAGATTTCCCCGTGGTTAGAATCTGCTGGAGGGCGGTGCCTGCACTACCTTCTAAAACCAGCTTAAGCAAATTCACTTCATGGCCATAAACATGCTTCTTGGGGCAACATTTTGGAAAGGGAGAAGGTTGTTTTAATTTAGAGCTGAGTTTCTCAGTCCAGGCACTGCTAACATCTGGAGCCGGGTCATTCTTTGATGTGGAACCATCCTGGGCACTGCATGCAGGGTGTTTAGCAGCTGCCCAATGCTCCACCCACTAGGTGCCAATAGTACCCCTCCCTTCAGGCACAACAACTGAAAATGTCCCCAGACATCACCAAGTGTCCCCTGGGGGCAGAATTTTCCCTGGGTGAGAACAGCTGTCTGAGAGTCACAGCTCTCAATCCCCTGAGACCCACTTGTCATTTCTTTCAGGAGTTGACTGTTTACAAATTGTCCGTAAGTAAGTCCCAGCCATTCTGAGCTAAGCTAAGAGGCACTTCCTTTTTTTTAAAGATTTATTTTATTGTTTTTTGACAGAGACAGAGAGAAGGGGGAGAGCCCAGAGCAGTCTCCATAGTTG